>CM065727.1:72964628-72977128 GCA_033310375.1 Conus canariensis | reverse complement strand
GCTGATAACAAGCCACAATATACAAAACAACACGCAATGTGACTCTCATCTAATATTTCATAAGGAACAGACGAGCGATTTATCCACATGTATGTCTTCCAAAGAAATCACATATAAGAGACATCGAACAAAATGTACGAAACAGTACTGCTCTGGTGGCTGTCAGCTTGAAATCTTCTGCTGTCGACCATCTTGGGATTCTATTTCTGCTGTCAACTATCTAAGAATTATTGTTATTTCTGCTGTCAACTATCTTGGGATTGTTCTATTTTTGCTGTCAACCATCTTAGGATTATTGTTGTTTCTGCTGTCAACCATCTTGGGTTTATTATGATTTCTGCTGTCAACCATGTTGGGATTGTTGTTATTTCTGCTGTCAACCATTTTGGGATTGTTGTTATTTCTGCTGTCAACTATCTTAGGATTATTGTTATTTCTGCTGTCAACCATCTTGGGATTACTGTAATTTCTGCTGTCAACCATTTTGGGATTATAGAAAGTTCTGCTGTCATCCATCTTGGGATTACAGTACAATCTGCTGTCAACCATCTTGGGATTACAATTTCTGCTGTCAACCATTTTGGGATTACAGTAAGTTCTGCTGTTAACAATCTTGGGAGTACTGCAACTGCTGCTGCCAAGTTTATGCGGAGTACCGTAACTACTGCCGTCAATCATCTGGCGACTACTGTGATTTCTGCCACCAACCATCTTGGGAGTATTGTCATTTCTGCCGTCAATCATCTGGGGTATATTGTAATTCCAGGTGACAGCCGTGTTGTGTGTGTGTGGTGGGGGGGGGGGGGGGGGGGGGGGGGGGGGGGGGGGGGGGGGGGGGGGGGGGGGGGGGGGGGGGGGGTACGTGCGTACGTGCGTGCGTGCGTGCGTGCGTGCGCGCTTGCTTGTATGAGAATTTTGAAAATTACCTCACGATTTCTATTACACAGGATCTCGATTTATTGTTATTTCGTAGTTCCCCTAAACACCGTCGCCGGTGTTCCCTCACTCTCCCCCCCCCCCCCCCCACCCCCCTTCTGCCTTTTCGAATCCAACCTCCACCCCACCCCCCACCCCCATAAAAAAAAGAATTAAGTAAAAATAAAAAAGGAATGAAAAGAAATCCCACGTGAGAATGTACGGATATATATACTGCTGTCCCAATGTTTTTCCCCCCGCTGTGCGGGTTTAATAAATTGGCTTCTTGCCACAGTGTGCACACTCTGTTTACCTGCATACAAATTTCCTCGACAGAGTGCAACAGCCGTGCACACACACACACACACACACACACACACACACACACACACACACACACACGCACAGGTGAATGGTACAGGCAGATATGCGCAGTATCGCCCACAGATTCCTGGTTGCTCGGGGCTTTACACGAAAAAAAACAAACAGTGCCTTGCACGGAAACGTCGCGTCTGCCGCACGACAAACAAACTGACGACACTGAGGCGGGCTGTATCAACAAATCTGCAACGGTTTTATCAGTTACCAATCGCCGGGACGTTTACACCATTCCGCGAATCGCGTCGGTCAACACATACACACACACACACACACACACACACACACACACACACACACACACACACACACACACACACACCACACACACGCACACACGCACACATGAGAGAGAGAGAGAGATAGAGAGAGAGAGAGAGAGAGAGAGAGAGAGAGAGAGAGAGAGAGGAAAGAGACGAAGTTCAAACAATTTGCTCTCTGAACCACGTCTTTTCCTTTTTACACTCACATTATCTCAGAGAGAGAGAGAGAGAGAGAGAGGAGAGAGAGAGAGAGAGAGAGAGAGAGAGAGAGAGAGAGAGAATGTATTTTCTTTCTGGGATAGAGTTTCTAAATATACGCAACAGGCGAATTAAGCTCTTACCACTGAGTGATCGCGAGGGATTTTTTTTTTCTTCACGTATGCAAAAGGTGATCTTATCACTTTCCAATCAAGTCATTTTTCTAAATACGCTACGGGTGAATAAATAAATGCCTCATCACATACCAGTGCAAGGAATTTTCCAAATACGCAACCAGTGAATACTTATTTTCCATTTCTACCTTGTTCATTAATCTATTCATTTATTCATTAGTTGTTTTCTTTTTAGTCTTATTTTCCGTGCTACTTGGGAGGCATGGCACCCACACCGCTCAGTCCGACGCTCCATCCACGGCCACTGCCTGCAGGCTTGTCCACCCACACCGCATCCACGGCCACTGCCTGCAGGCATGTCCACCCACACCGCTCAGTCCCTCCATCCACGGCCACTGCCTGCAGGCTTGTCCACCCACACCATTCAGTCCGGCGCTCCACCCACGGCCACTGCCTGCAGGCTTGTCCACCCACACCGCTCAGTCCCTCCATCCACGGCCACTGCCTGCAGGCATGTCCACCCACACCATTCAGTCCGGCGCTCCATCCACGGCCACTGCCTGCAGGCTTGTCCACCCACACCGCATCCATGGCCACTGCCTGCAGGCATGTCCACCCACACCGCTCAGTCCGGCGCTCCATCCACGGCCACTGTCTGCAGGCTTGACCACCCACACCGCTCAGTCCCTCCATCCACGGCCACTGTCTGCAGGCTTGTCCACCCACATCGCTCAGTCCGGCGCTCCATCCACGGCCACTGCCTGCAGGCTTGTCCACCCACACTGCTCAGTCCCTCCATCCACGGCCACTGCCTGCAGGTTTGTCCACCCACACCGCTCAGTCCGGTGCTCCATCCACGGCCACTGCCTGCAGGCTTGTCCACCCACACCGCTCAGTATGGCGCTCCATCCACGGCCACTGTCTGCAGGCATGTCCACCCACACCGCTCAGTCCCTCCATCCACGGCCACTGTCTGCAAGCATGTCCACCCACACCGCTCAGTCCGGCGCTCCATCCACGGCCACTGCCTGCAGGCATGTCCACCCACACCGCATCCACGGCCACTGCCTGCAGGTTTGTCCACCCACACAACTCAGTCCGGCGCTCCATCCACGGCCACGCTGCCTGCAGGCTTGTCCACATCACACCGCTCAGTCCGGTGCTCCATCCACGGCCACTGCCTGCAGGTTTGTCCACCCACACAACTCAGTCCGGCGCTCCATCCACGGCCACTGCCTGCAGGCTTGTCCACTCACACGCTCATACGCGCTCATCCACGGCCACTGCCTGCAGCTTTGTCCACCCACACCGCTCAGTACGGCGCTCCATCCACGGCCACTGCCTGCAGGCATGTCCACCCACACCGCATCCACGGCCACTGCCTGCATGTTTGTCCACCCACACAACTCAGTCCGGCGCTCCATCCACGGCCACTGCCTGCAGGCTTGTCCACCCACCCCGCTCAGTCCGGCGCTCCATCCACGGCCACTGCCTGCAGGCATGTCCACCCACACCGCTCAGTCCCTCCATCCACGGCCACTTGTCCAGGCAGGCTTGTCCAGTCGTAGCCCCGGCACCGGCGATCCACGGGAAGCAGCCAATATCAAGTCCTCATTGGGCAACCCACCAGAGGAGACGCTGCAGTACTGTCAAGTCACTTCCACGGTGTTCAGTGGCGCCTGTTCTGATCTAGCATACGCGGGACATCACCTACTAAGCCCCTTACTGACGAAAACAATTGCTCAGTCGTGGAGTCAGCGCGAGTGTGGTCTCCCTCCGGAGGGCGCCACCCCGTCGTCCAACGGCAGTACCTATGAATTTGCAAATATCGGTGACCCCGACAGAACTTGCAAAACGCAACGATGAGGAGAAGAAAATGAAACTGAGGTCCCCATGAGAGCAGGGCATGAACAGCCACAGAATTTGAGACATCATTTTCCTTTGCTGATCGATAGGGATGACGATGATGAAGATGATTCCACGGTTTTCCACACTGGACTGAGATTACATGGCCGGGCTGCAGTCTACGCTTACTATCTAGTACATCCCGGCGTCAACCAGCTCCGACAGATATAGATACCTGAAGCAGTGGTCAGCATATTTGAGCAACACTCAGAGACGCATCCATTAAGTGGATGAAACTCGACTGTATGATCCTGGTCTTCCCAATGGAGCCGATAGCAAACTCAACTTTGGGCAGGAGGCGGTCGGGGCACAAAAATCCCACAGATAAACGGTTCTCCTGGGAATCGAACCTACGACCTCCAAACAGGGAATCTTCGACGCTAACCACTTCCCCACAGCGGCTGAGAAGGTCTTATCACTAAGCAGTCACAAGAGATTTGTCTAAACATGCAACAGTGTGAACTCAGGTCTTATCACTTACTAAGTGGAAGATTTTTTTTTCTAAATATGCAACAGGTGAATTCAGGTCTTCTCACTTATCAGCTGGAGGGAATTTCTCTGAATACGCAACAGCCTAATTCAGTTATCATTTCACTAATCGCAAGGAATTTTTCCAAATGTGCAATAGATGAATTAAGGGTCCTACTGCTTATCAATCCCAAGAGACTGTTTTTAAACATGCTTCAGGTGAGTTCAGGTCTTATCGCTCACCAATCGGAAAGGAGTTGTTCCAAATATGCAAAAGGTCAGATCGTATCACTTACCACTCACACAGAATTCTTATAAATGTACAACAAGCGAGTCAAGGTCTTAGAACCCACCGACCACAAGGAAGTTTTTACAAATTTCGGCAAAACATACTTAACTACAAAACAATCATGTCTCCGATCCTTCACCTCTTCAATGCATACTGCCGGCTGCACACCAAAAATTAATGCGCCAGTTGGCCTTGATAAAGAATCGTGAATAGACAGACTGGCACTGTCTTCACTAACTTCAATAACCCCCCCCCCCCTCAACTGCATCTGATCTCGAACACTCGTCGCGCTGAGCCCATTTCCATCCCCCAAATCTCGATCTCTCTCAAATGCCACCCCCGCCTAATCAGCCGCCTCTTCGATTTGAAACCTGCGTTCTAATTTCATGCATTTTGCTTCTCCACGGATGTGATAATGCTGGAAAACAGGCCGCGTTTGTCATACATAGTCTTGCTATATTACGAGTAGGCTGTAACTGACGGAGCGTCATTTAGAAGGTTCACAGACACTGTGAGTGTAAAATGTTTATAGAAACTCTCTCTCTCTCTCTCTCTCTCTCTCTCTCTCTCTCTCTCTCTCTCTCTCCAATGCGGTGCGATAGAATGCGGTGTTGGGTCATATAAATACAGCATGACTTGGCGACATGATACAAACAGTACAATGTCTCCTGGGCGTGCATCTAACAAAATGGTAGTTGATTAAGAGAGAGAGAGAGAGAGAGAGAGAGAGAGAGAGAGAGAGAGAGAGAGAGAGATGTGGAAGATGCGCGCGCGCGTGTGTGTGTGTGTGTGTGTGTGTGTGTGTGTGTGTGTGTGTGTACACGTGAGTGCGCGCGAATATGTGTTTACTGATTTATGCAGCTGTTTACAGCCCATTAAAAGTGACATTTATTGTCGACAGTAGTGTGAACGCTATGGCTTTGCCTCTGTTTCTGTCTCTCTGTCTTGCTGTCTGTCTGTCTGTCTGTCTGTCTGTCTGTCTGCTCCTCTCTCTCTCTCTCTCTCTCTTCAGCACGCTAGCTGCCTCTTTCGATGCATTTATTGCACATTGTTTGCGTTTGCAACGGTTTTCTCGTTCCATTAATTGCATTCGCATATTTCAAAATGTCATCTGTTTTTATATTTCGTTCATGACTCCCTTTGTTGATAGCCGGAAGTAAAAAAAAACAACAAAAACACAAAAAACAAAAAACAGCCTGTGCTCTCTCTCTCTCTCTCTCTCTCTCTCTCTCTCTCTCTCTCTTCTCTGTGCGCCCATCTTAACATCCACATCTCCCCTATCCTCCCTCTCTTCGTCAGCTTATGACAGTGGGAAATATAAGGATACAGCATATGCGGACCAGATGAACAGGGAGAAAGGGGGGGGGGGGGGGGGGGGGGGGGGGGGGGAGAGTGGTGGTGTAGCAGGTTTAAACAGCGTCACCGAAAATAAATCGATGAATAGGTGAAAACTTTGAGAAAGAGAGAGAGAGAGAGAGAGAGAGAGAGAGAGAGAGAGAGAGAGAGAGAGAGAGTGACAGAGAGAGAGACAGAGAGAGAGCGAGAGACAGAGAGGGACAGAGAGACAGAGAGAGAGAGAGAGAGAGAGAGAGAGAGAGAGAGAGAGAGAGAGAAGAGAGGACAGCATTTACACTACAGTCGACCATGAATGTCATTTCCAATGGGCTGTGAACAGGTGCATAAAACAGTTACACACACACACACAACACACACACACACACACACACACGCACGCACGCACAAGCACACACACACACACCTTTCGCATCAATAACCCGCTTAATATTTGCATGATTTGTGTGTGTGTGTGTGTGTGTGTGTGTGTGTGTGTGTGTGTGTGTGTGTGTGTGTGTGTGTGTGACACACATTTCCAGTATTTCCCTTCACAACTCATAATCACTCTGAGTAAATTTGTAGAAGGAAGGAAGGAAGGAGCACATAAACACATACGCACACGCATGCACAAACACACGCACACACACATACACGCACACGCGCGCACACACACACACGGAGGGAGAGAGAGACAGAGACAAAGAGAGAGAGAGAGAAAGAGAAGAGAGAGAGAGAGAGAAAACAGCCAGCCAGCCAGCCAGACGGACAGACAGGCAGGCAGACAGAAAGAGATAGAGACCATTTACTCACACAACGGTCATACAAAAAGTTGACTCACATTAGAGTCCCATGGCCAAAGGGCCGTAAGGGCAGTGAACAACCAGTGGTTCACTGTACCCTCGGCACGGCATAACGCAAGACGGAGCCCATCCCTCTCCTTCTGCCCCCTTAAGCTTCCATGACCTGAATCAGGTACCCGTTTACTGCCGGGTTGGGTGGACAGACAAATTTTCAGGCCGTAAAAATACGACCCGACAAGGGGTTCGAACTCTCGACCGTATGCTTTGCAGGCAAACACTTAATTTTAAAAAAATCTAACTCCGGGTCATTCCTGATAAATTAGAGAGAGAGAGAGAGAGAGAGAGAGAGAGAGAGAGAGAGAGAAATGAAGAACAAAGACGTTGTATAAACGTATAAACGAGCTCCTTTCTAGTCCTGCTTCGTTCTGTTTCTGTTTAAAATCCACTGCATCTTCGACTGAACTGCATCTTCGACTGAATTCAAGTACGGTAACTGTTGGCTATATGGGTGTTCGAGGTCAACAAGGAATTACCTTTCCATTCTCCTTCTGTTCAGCAATAGCTTTTTTCTTTCTTTGTTTCTTTCTGTTCTGTTCTTTTCTTTTTTTCCCACCGCCGTGTACCCCAAATAGTAACGTCCCCTGGGCGGTGGGAAGAGCCCTCGGAATTCTGAGTCTCAAGTCATAGCCTCACATAAATAAGGGGCAATCACCATGTGTGACTGATCTGTAACGACAGAGAGAGAGAGAGAGAGAGAGAGAGAGAGAGAGAGAGAGAGAGAGAGAGAGAGAGAGAGACAGCTGATTGCTTTTTTAAGAAAGAGGTGGGGATGGGGTTCGGTGTATCAACACTTTCTTCTCGTTACACGAATGACAATCTATTATTTCAAAAGCCAACGTAAGAGAGAGAGAGAGAGAGAGAGAGAGAGAGAGAGAGAGAGAGAGAGAGAGAGAGGAGAGAGAGAGCGTCAAGGTCGCGGATCAGTTTGTATAGGAAATCGATGGTGGTGGGTGATGGGTGGTGGTGGAGAAGGTGGCGTCAGCGATGACAACAAACGAGTTTCTCAAAAAAAAAAAAAAAAACGAAGAAAAAAAAAAGAAAAAAGAAAATAGAGTCAACAAACGAACCCTTCAAACAAACAGCAAACACACTCTCCCACCTTAACCAAACACCAAACGAACCCTTCCACGAAACAGCAAGCGAACCCTGAACCAAACAAAACAGAAGACGAACGGACTCTCCAACCAAGTATCAAACGAACCCTACAACCAAACCTGCAGACAAACCAACCGTCCAACCCAACGGCATGACAGCCCCAGCGACTACCCAAGCAAGCGAGGCGAAAACACCCCGTGGGGAGCGGAGGAGTGAGGGAGGTGGCACGTGTTCTCTCCCTTCGCAGGGTTCAAGCTGTTTGTCAATAAAATCGACCGTGACAATACAATCGCCCGTTCTTTTGTGTTTAAGTGTTGTTTTGTTGTGTTTGCGGGGGTCCTTCCTTCAAATCTCGCTCGCACCCACCCCTCCTGTAATCCCAGGCATGCCATCAGGTGTCTCGCCGGGCGACTTTTGAGTGTTTTCACCAGGAATTTCTCATTGTCCTGTCCAGAGTGTAAGGATCTTTTCTTTTCTTTTTTGACGTTGCTGTTCCTTCCTTCTTTCTCTCTTTTTTTCTTTCTTCTACTTTCTGCCGATATCTCAGCACAAGGTCGCAAACACTTCACACAGCGACAAGGTCGATCCTTTTTCAACATTGATTTATCTGCTAGTTCGTTTAGATTTGTTTTCCAAATCGGCGTTACATTTATGCCCGGAACTGCCGCCATGGATCAAACGTTATGTAAACTCCTCGGTTGTCTTCAGGGTTAATCCGAATACGGAAACGTGGAACGGCCAAACTACATGTATCCTCACTGACCTCGGATATCTCCAATGAATGATGTTCCCAGTGAAAAAAAAAAAAAAAAAAAAAAAAAAAGGAGCTGGACGGCACCTGTTAAAAAATGGCTTTGAAACAGGCCTAACCGAAAGACCGATCAACAACACACATGAAGAAAAGTAAGTCAGCGTAGCGGCGTTCTTTAGCGAACCTTGCACTTGTAAGTGAATGTAGTGCGCTATCTAAAAACTCACGGTCATGTTACGGCTGACTAGACAGCGAAAACCACCGTACAAATAAATAAATTGATATGTAAATAATGGAATTTTAAATGTAATTAAAAGCAAACCGCCAAGAAAACGTTTGACAAACGAATCACAAGACAAAACACGACGCGTTTCGACCTCTTAGGTCTTCTTCAGGCAAGATACAAAACACTCAGGACAACGAAAATGAACGAGCAATCACTTATCTTCATTCACTTCAGTGCAAGAAGGGCGTTGAATCAACGTTTGTGTACGTTTTCTTGCCGGTTCGCTATTAATTACATCTAAAATTTGTTAAGATTTCGCCTGCAGTCGACTCACTTTGCAACTAAATAAAGGAAGTAAAAAAAAAAAAAATGGAACCCTGAGACCCGGTACAGCGTCCAGTCCTCCGCTGACTTCACTGGCGTTTTTGTTTTTGTTTTCATTTATTTATTTATTTTGACAATGAATGCAGGGGAAGCACTGAGGTGTGCGTGGTTTTCGGGTCATGTTTGTTTGCCAGTCTGTCTGTCTGTCGAGAAAACTCGAAAATATGTTGAAGCATCTTGATCCAAATATTCAAGGTTATGTGTAGGATCAGGATCATGAAGTGATTACGCCGTGAGGCGTCCACACGCAAAACTATCAAAACAAACAAAATCACGTATGCGAATCTGCATGAGGGAATCGCAACTGTCAGTTACGTTGTTGAGTGCGCAGGATTTGCGTCCCTTTTTCAGACTGTGACAATTTCTGGTTTTCCTTACCTGACTATGTAGCGAACCACTGAAGGTCCTGCGTCAGTCAGTGCTTAAAAAAACGGAGGATCTGTATGTTTTTCTTCACTGTTTTCTCAAAATTCAGGCTAACATCTACCAGGGTTCGTTCTTCTGCAAAACTTGTGTTTTGTGCTGTCTTCTTTTCTTCTTCTTATTCCCCCTCCTCCTCCTCTTCTTCTGCTTCTTCTTCTTCTTCTTCTGCTTCTTCTTCTCATAAGTCCGTGGACAGTCATTGGGGCACACGCTAAGAACAGTTCATCAGGTTCCACCAGTTTTGATGGTTGTGTGCCAAGGCCTGGGTCTCTGCAAATGTTGTCCCTGTCTCTGCGATATCATCAGTCCATCGTTCTTCCCCCCCCCCCCCCCCCCCCCCCCCCCCCCCCCCCCCCCCCCCCCCCCCCCCGTCTTCCTCCTCCAATGGCTCCCTGGTGGCCTGTGTTGGCAAGGCTGCTGGACCTCGTTACAGGGCCATACCAAGGCAGTCCTCTTTCCCTGATCGTGTACAAAACATTATCCAGCATGGACAGGCAAATCAAGGTCTGTCCCCTGACACTACACCAACATTCCACTGGTCTTAGGAACAACCCGTTTCGTGCTCGACATCTTTTTCTTTTTTCAGTGTACAAGTGGGCTGACTGCAGCGGAAATCGAAACAAACTTACAAACAATGACTATTCCGCCACACGAAACAAACTTACACAACAATGACTATTCCGCCACACGAAACAAACTTACACAATGACTATTCCGCCACACGAAACAAACTTACACAACAATGACTATTCCGCCACACGAAACAAACTTACACAACAATGACTATTCCGCCACACGAAACAAACTTACACAACAATGACTATTCCGCCACACGAAACAAACTTACACAACAATGACTATTCCGCCACACGAAACAAACTTACACAACAATGACTATTCCGCCACACGAAAAACTTACACAACATACTTCGCCACACGAAAAAACTTACAGAACATGACTATTCCGCCACACGAAGCAAACTTACACAACAATGACTATTCCGCCACACGAAACAAAACTTACACAACAATGACTATTCCGCCACACGAAACAAACTTACACAACAATGACTATTCCGCCACACGAAGCAAACTTACACAACAATGACTATTCCGCCACACGAAACAAACTTACACAACAATGACTATTCCGCACACGAAACAAACTTACACAACAATGACTATTCCGCCACACGAAGCAAACTTACACAACAATGACTATTCCGCCACACGAAACAAACTTACACAACAATGACTATTCCGCCACACGAAGCAAACTTACACAACAATGACTATTCCGCCACACGAAACAAACTTACAGAACAATGTACTATTCCGCCACACGAAGCAAACTTACACAACAATGACTATTCCGCCAACGAAACAAACTTACACAACAATGACTATGCCACACGAAACAAACTTACACAACAATTACTATTCCGCCACACGAAGCAAACTTACACAACAATGACTATTCCGCCACACGAAACAAACTTACACAACAATTACTATTCCGCCACACGAAGCAAACTTACACAACAATGACTATTCCGCCACACGAAGCAAACTTACAGAACAATTACTATTCCGCCACACGAAGCAAACTTACACAACAATGACTATTCCGCCACACGAAGCAAACTTACAGAACAATTACTATTCCGCCACACGAAACAAACTTACACAACAATTACTATTCCGCCACACGAAACAAACTTACACAACAATTACTATTCCGCCACACGAAACAACTTACAGAACAATTACTATTCCGCCACACGAAACAAACAAACAAATGTCTTGTAATTTGTTTGTTTCCTTCGTTTGTCGTAATAGTCACTTTTTTTTTTTCATGAATGGTAAGATTTCCCTCCTATCGATCTACGGATCTTAAGAACATGACGTATGCTCACAGATCGAATGATGCTTCAAGACGGAAATCTGTCTTAAAGAGTTGTTCTCGAGGTAGACTCGAAAGGGAGGTGAAGAATGTTAGCCGTTTCCAGACCTAAGTCTGCAGAGGGAGTGAGGGGGGGGGGGGGGGGGGGGTGGCAGAGGGGGAGGGGTCGTTGTAGCCGATGATGTTCTCTTTGTGAAGTCAAAATTGTCCTCTGATTAGAGTCCGGCCGACGCCATGAGTGGTAGCCGTTCGACGTTGACAATGGAATCAGCGTGGACAAAGAAACTAAACAGAACTTCTGGTGTTTGTCCCAAAGGGTCTGGGTATTTTCAACAGTGTCACGCCCACATGCAACGCTCCTTCTGTACTTATGGCTTGCAATCTTTGAACTGATGGTACCATGAATGAAAACGTCGCAGAACTCGTGGACCGTATACTATTGCCTGACCTTCCAGAGTCGGGAGGAAAAAAAAAAAAGAGAAAATACACCCCACAGGTGCGAAGGTCGTAGTATCCCGTGGTTCTAGGCTGGGTTAAAAACCTCCTCACAGGTCAGTGCCGACGGTAATCGATTCAGCTGGCGCAGCAGACAGATGTGTATGGCAGCCTTCGCCTCTACAGTCCAGCCGTCTTCAGGACCACCTGGCAGTCTTATCTTCACGCTTCAGGTGGCGACCTGCACGCCCCACTGGCACCAGACCCGTTAACAGACATCTGGGGAAAGTCACAAGTTTCTGCACTCAAACCTACCCCTCACCCGCAACCCCCCTCCCCCATTATCCCCCCCCCCCTCCCCTCCCCATACTTTCCCGCTTCCTCCTCCAAGCAGCTCACAAACTGGCATACATTTTGACTGAGGTACCTTGCCTCTTTATGAGGCGACCCCACCCACTAGCGCGGACAACATGATGAGATGACGCGCACAACAGCCGAAGGCAATCGCTACACTTGCGCGTCATTCAGACCAGCTGAA
>CM065727.1:72961587-72964528 GCA_033310375.1 Conus canariensis | reverse complement strand
CCCCCCCCCCCCCCAAAAAAAAAGCCCGGGGGGGGGGGGGGGGGGGGAAAAAAAAAAAAAAAAAAAAAAAAAAAAAAAAAAAAAAAAAAACGGGGGGGGGGGGGGGGGGGGGGGGGGGAAAAAAAAAAAAAAAAAAAAAAAAAGGGTTATACATGATAATGGAGAGGGGTTGGAAGTATAGAAGATGTTAAAAAGAAAACAACCCCACCACCCCACCCCCACACCCACCCACCCCCACCCCCACCCCCCACCCAAACCCCCCAACCCCCCGCACTCCCACACACACCACACCCCCAACACAACCACACACCACGCACCCCCCCGCCCCGCCTCAACCCCCCACACCAACACACACCCACACACACCACCCCACCCCACCCCACCCCCACACACACATCCCCCCCCCTCCCCCCCCCCTCTGAAAGAATCATCCAAACCAGCCTCCCTTCCCTTCCCCCTTCAAAAGCATTCCCCCACCTCCTTCTCACCACAACTGAGACCCCACTCGGTTCCCCAAAACTGAGGGCGGGAATTCCGGGAAGAAGAAGAGAGGAAGAGAGAGAGAGAGAGAGAGAGAGAGAGAAAAGAGAGAGAGAAGAGAGAGAGAGAGGGGGAGAGAAAAGAAGAACAAAGAAAACCCAGAGACAGAGACAGATGGGGGGGAAAAGAGGGGGAAGGAGAGGCAGAGCATCGAGAAGAGAGAAAAAGGGAGGGGGGGGGGGAGGGAGGGAAAAGGAGGAGGGAAAAGGGGGAGGGGGGGAGAGAGGAAAAGGGGAAAAAGGGAGGGGAAAAGGGGGGAGGAAGGGGAGAGAGGGGGGGAAAAAGGGCGAGGGAGGAGGGGAGAGAGAGGGGGGGGGGGAAAGGGGGGGGGGGAAAAAGAAGAAGAGGGGGGAAAAGGGAAAAGGGGGGGGGGAGGAAAGGGAGGGGGGAAGGAGAAAGGGGGGGGGAGGGAAAGAAACAGGGGGGGGGAAAAAGAGGAAAAAAAAAGAGGAAAACAACGACGAGAAGACAGAGACAAAAGAAAAACAGAGGGAGGGGGAGGGGGGGGGGGGGGGAAAAAAAGAGAGAAGGAAAGGGGACCCGGAGAAGGAGAGGAGTGGGAAGAGAGAGAGAGTTTGGAGGGGGATAAAGAAGGGAGGGGGGAAAAGGGAAGAAAAAAAGAAAAAGGGGGGGGGGGGGGAGGAAAAGGGGGGAAAAAAGGAAGGAAGAAGAAAAAGGAAGAAGAAGAAGAAAAAGGGAAAAGGAAAAAAGAAGGAAAAAAAAAAAAGGGGTAAAAATTTTTTAGGGGGAAAAGAAAAAGCATACTCGGTTTTTTTCACCCCCCCCAAAAAAAAAGGAAAAACATTGCACGAACTACAATAAATTCCCTAAAAAACAATGAAAAAAAGCAAATTTGAATAAGAAAAGCACAAAAGAACAGAGGGAAAAGAGGTGGGAGAGGGAGGGGGGAGAGCGACACAAAGAGGGAAGGTGGGGTTGGAACACAGAATAAAGAGCGGAGCTCTGACACAAGAAAAAAAGAAAGGGGGAAAAGAGAGAGAGAGAGAGAGAGGAGAGAGAGAGAAGAGAGAGAAGAGGAGAAGAGAAGAGAAGAGCAGAGAAGAGACAGGGCCCAAAAGATACGAAAGGTAGGGGTGGTGCAGGCATGGTGGGAAAGGGCGATCAATACATGGTCACAGGGTCGAGGGCATATCGCAACAATTCAAAGCGTGTTGTTAGGACACACACCCACACAGGGGACACTGGCAGACAGACAGACAGAGATACTCGCGTATGCAGACATGCACCACACATACACACATACACATGCGCGCGCACGCACCCACGCATTCACATACACACGCACGCACGCACACACGCAAACCCATACACACACGCACATTGTTGAAACACAATGAATATTTGCAGGAGAGAGAGACAGACAGACAGATGGACAGAGAGACAGACCGACAGACAGACGGACGGACAGACAGAAACAGACAGACAGACAGATGAATGGCAGGCAGGCAGACCGACGAACAGACAGACAGACAGACAGGCAGATACAGACATGAACAGAGACCGAAGGAAAGACAGAGACCAATAGAGAGAGGAAAAGACATGGAGGATGGCATACAAAGTTACAATTATTATGTTCCTCCCAGGAGTTACAACACGAAAGCCCATTACTGCTTTTAAAACAAAATCCTTCCTTGCATATACAGAGACAACGAACGAGCCAGAACAAGATTCGAAGATCGTGTGAATGGGAAAGGAAAAAAGAAGCGGGGAAAGAGAGAGGTATGGGGGGGGGGAGGGATGGGGGGGTGAGAGCGGAGAGGGGAGATAAAGATAGAAGGGAGTGGTGGGAGAGGGGGAGGGGGTGGGGCGAGGGAGGGTGGTGGTGGAGGGGAGGTAGAAAAGTTATACATCTACATGGTGCACACCTGTCTTGTGCTCAACACCGCTAGTTACCCCCCCCCCCCCCCCCCTTCCTGAGCCCTTGTGCAAATTACATTATTGACAGACAGGCGATATATATGTATATACGTGTGTAAGTTTATAACCCCATCCTATGACAAAAGACTGGCCGTATCAGCAGGATGCTGACGGTATCTGTAGTAAGCCAGTCCCCAAAGCCCATTACCCTTCATATTAAAGTACGTGATAGCTTTAATGGCTATTACCTTCGGCCAGCCAGACAGAGACACACAGACAGATACAGACATAAAAGAGACGGAAAGAAAGGCAGCAACAGAGTCAGGCACAGACATACACAAGGGCAGAAGCATGCAAAGAGATATGCACCAAATGGCTTCGATCAGTGGATGCTGGTGAGTTTCCAGCCTGAATTACACAAGTCCAACAATCCGTCTTTCCTATCTGTCTTTCGTTCATTCTTCCTTTTTCTTTCTTCCTGTCTTTCTTTCTTTCTCCCTTTCTTTCTTCCTTCCATCCCTTC
>CM065727.1:72954087-72959087 GCA_033310375.1 Conus canariensis | reverse complement strand
AGTACACAATAGTCGGACCAGCCTCTGTGCTGCATGTAGTGTTGCCTGTCACCTCTTCCTTCAATTTCCACAGGCGATCATTCATTTTCGTTGTTGTTTCTGCCAAGTACGTCATTACGTCATTGATTGTAATGCTTCCTGGATGGGGTGTTTGTGCTTTAACATTAGCAGTACTTTCAAAACCACTATTACTGTCTGTATCACACGGATTTGCTGCTGCGACAAATGTTTTAATTTCTTGTTGAGCAGAACTAGTTATGAATGAATCCTGTTCATAAAGTGCACCAGAGTTCTCAACATCATTTTCATCAACACACAGCTTGTCAATATCAGTGTCAGGTGGCAGGTCGAAGCTGACACACAGGTAGGGAGGGATACGGATATTTCTTTATAAATAGGTCGTTGCCCCTCATGAAAGAAGAGCAGGTGAACAATCATTTCAAAGTGTAATGTCAAACAGCTGTTCCAACTTAATACATTAAGATGCCCAAACAGATCGTAATGTAAAACGCTTTATATATGAAAATGGACGGGTTTCTATTTTCTCCATTTATTATTTGATGTTAAAAGTAAACTTAGTTTAAAAAAAACAAAAGACTGGAGAGTGAGAGACAGAGAAAGAGAGAGAGAGAGAGAGAGAGAGAGAGAGAGAGAGAGAGAGAGAGAGAGAGAGGAGGAGGAGGAGGAATTGAGAAAGGAAGGAAATGAAATATGAAAGAAAGAAGAAAGAAATAAAGAAAAACAGAACAAAGATAGGAAGGAATGAATACAGGAAGGAAGGAAGAAAGAAAGACACACACACACACACACACACACACACACACACACACACACACACACACACACACACACCACACAGAGCCCCCTCCCCCCCCCCACACACCACCACCACCACCACCTTCTATATCTCCACCCTTCCACTCACAGATTGTCACATAGTGTAAGGAACAACGACAAAAATATTTATCCTTCACCTATATACTATCAGTCAAGATGTTCCTCACATTTGTTTCCTTCACTTTCATTATTCTCCTTCTTAAAAGAATGGAGAGGGAAGATACGAAGAAAGGAACCAAAGAGACCAAATGACAAAAACACATGACACGTGTCCTGTGCAGAAATAAAGTTCCTGAAAGACTGCAACATCGGAAAGTTGTTCGTAAATCAATGTACAGACAAAAAGGAGAGGGAGAAGGGCAGCGGCGGGGGGAGGGGGGGTTAAATCGGTTATTTATTTCAGAACCAGTTGTCAGGGCTGGTTCCATTTCTCTTCAGTCACACGGCACCAGTCCTCAGGATCGGAAAAGACCTCACTCTGGGAGCCAGCTCAAAATCTTCCAGAGTAATGGCAGGTTGCTACATTTCCATAGAGCACCCTTTCCTACACCCTCTCCATCTTCTCAGCTCAAGGATGCAACGCCACTCACACACACACACACACACACACACACACACACACACACACACACACACACACACACGCACGCACACACGCACGCACGCACGCACGCACGCACGCACGCACACACACACACACACACACACACACACACACACACACTTCCCACAAAAAAGACTGGAAAGATATAAATGATAAAAGAAAGGAAATGAAGAAAGGATAAAGAGAACGTATTACTGTATGAAGAAAGGAGGAAAGAGAACATGGAGTGATTTGAGAAACAGAAGGAAGGAAGGAAGGAAGGAGGAATAAAGGACAAAAGAAAGAATGGAAATAGAGGAGGAGAGAGAGAGAGAGAGAGAGAGAGAGAGAGAGAGAGAGAGAAAGGAAGGAAGAAAAGAAAGAAGTAAAATAGGAAGGAAAGAAAAATGAAAGAACAGATGAAACAAAATAGAAAAAGAAGAAGAAGAAGAAGAAGAAGAAGAAGAAGAAGAAGAGAGGGTGGGCTGGAGGTGGGGGTGGGGGACAGCCGTTAAAACCAAAACTCGACAGGATCTACAAAACTTTCAATTTGTTTTCTAGCATTTAAAAAAAAATCAATATTTGAAAATCCACCAGGAACTCTTTGCTGTTGTTGCTGTCGTCGTCATCGTCGTTGTTGTTGTTACTGCTGCTGCTACTGTGCAGGGATCCAGTCTGCTCCACAATGATCTCCAAGCATATCTAACCAACCCATCCCCACCTGTCTCTCAGCTTGTGTTGCAGGGAGACGGGGAGGTGAGGAAACGAATGGTGTAGGGCTGGGGAAGAGGATGGGAGGGAGATGGTTCGGGGAAGAGGGTGAAGTGGGTGAGCAGACGTCAGTCTCTTCCATCATTCTGGCACGTCACTTCCTTCATGAAGCCTGTGTCTTTGGTTCTGTGTCCATTCCTTCATAAAGCCTGTGTCTGTTATTCTCTGTCAGTTCCTTCAGAAAGCCTGTGTCTTTGGTTCTGTGTCTTTGGTTCTGCATCAATTCCTTCATAAAGCCTATGTCTTTGGTTGTGTCAATTGCTTCATTGTGACGGACCGTTTCCCGTCCAGTCACAAATTTTCATGCAACCGTGCTAACCGGAAGGTGGTTGTCCGGAAGCCGGTTGAAAAGTTTACCTGACTGCTGCTCACCTGCGCACTGTTAAAGCCGGGTGAGCTGAAACGGTTAGGCAGTCTCTGCAGTGATTCCGGCAACGCAACTATCCAGAAGGCCGAAGAGGGACTTCATCCGTTTTTTGTGGCAGTCAGGTATTTATCATGCAATGCTTATTTATTAGCAAACCGAAACCGTATTCCCGTTTAGGAGCGACTGAAACTTCCTCAGCGCACTGTGAAGGTTTTGTTTAGAAAAGAAAAGTATTTGTTGTGTTCTGTTATCCTATGACTTGATAGGGTAGCAAAACGAAATTATTTCGGAAAACATGAATAGATGAAGTGAGTGTTAAAGGAAGTGCTCTTCAGGAAGGAAAAAAAACAAGATTTTTTTTCTGTGACTTAACTAGTTATGAATTTCATGATGAAAAAAAAAGATGTTGATTATTTCCAATGTGGTTTGCGAGAAGAGGGAGATTTTTGATGCTATGGATAATAAGCTGGTTTTGATTTTTGATTTGGATGAGTATTTAACTCACTCTTGATATGAATATTGAATAATTGTGTGTTGGTAAACAAGAGTGTGTGGAAATCTTTCCCTTACATATATTGAAGTAGATGAATCTTTTAGAAAAAGATACCTTTTAAAATCTGGTGATTATATGAAATGAAATGAACATTCTTGTCGTGTTACAAGAAAAAGAAATGAACATTTTGTAGTGACATTTATAGTTTGATGAAAAGTAACCGTTGATTGTGTGTAATGATTGTATTCATGGTTTATTGAAGAGGGTCTAGGTGGAAATCCTTTCCCCAATTTGGAAAACTAGATTCTGAAAGGTTTATATTGAAATCCTTTCCTGTGTAGTGCTATGATTCCGGAAAAGGGAATGTTGTAGTGTTATGATTCCGGAAAAAGGAATGTTGTATTGTTATGATTCCGGAAAAGGGAATGTTGTAGTGTTGAAGAAAGAATATGCTGATGTTTGTCCCATGTACTAGTGGAATGTAATGTGGCTAATGAATATGAATGTAGTCGTGATTGTAATGAATAGTAGCCATGATAATCAAGGTAGTTAATCAGTTTCCCCCAGGTAGAAGTGTACCCTGGACTGTAGGGGACTGGCTGCCATTTTCCGAGGGTCGGGGCCGTAGCTGTATCTACCGCCTTGTTCTCCACCCTGTGTCGGTGTCGAGAGGTCGGCCTGAGTGCCGACAACTACCCTACCTGCCACTGGGCCCGGGACCGACTACCCGCTGAGCCAGTTGGGCTGGAGACGCCGCTGCTGCCAAGCCAGAGCGCCGCTCCCGAGTTTTGAACCAGCGACCTGTTGGCTAGGCCGTCGCTGCGTTCTGTGATTGTGTGTGAGCCACAGCTCCTGTGTGAGACTGTCGCCTTGTCGTCGGCAGAGACGACGTGAGTGTGGTAGTGATTTTTTGAGCCACAGCTCTGAAGTTCTGTAAGTCCTGTGTCGGACTTGACGCTGTAGTCGTCGTCTTCAACGTCTTCAACGTTTTCGTCGTCTGTGTCATCTTCGTCGTCTTCGTCCTCTTCATCGTTTCGTCGTCTGCGTCATCTTCGTCGTCTTCGTCCTCTTCATCGTTTCGTCGTCGTCATCGTCTACGTCGTCGTGGGAACCAGCAGCGCTTGTAGATAACTAGTAAAATATAGATATATTTTGTGTGTACGCCTTATAGTTGGCGTGCCGACCTGTTGGTGTTTTTGCATTTATTATATATGTTTGTCTGATGGCCCGGGCAGCATAAAACAAAACGTGTTCTGTCGCCTGGCTGTCAATGTTCGGGTGAGTGGGTGTGTGTATGTGAATTGGAAAAGTCGTGCATGCATCCATAATTTCTGTGTGCGAGTCAGACAGTCAGACACCCGCAGACACGACCCATGCCATCCGTGACATTTATAAAGCCTGTGGTTTTGGTTCTGTGTCAATTCCTTCTTAAAGCCTGTGTCTTTGGTTCTGTGTCAATTCCTTCATAAAGCCTGTGTCTTTGGTTCTGTGTCAATTCCTTCTTAAAGCCTGTGTCTTTGGTTCTGTGTCAGATCAATGTCTATCCTATGATTGCCCTTTCGCATCAAAATGGAGGAGGAGAAGATAAGGATGGCAGGATAGAGAGGAAACGAACATAAAAAGTAAATGTTTTTGTTTTTTTTTTAGATAGAAAATATGAAAGAAAGACAGAAAGAAAGAATTTCATAAAAAGAGAAAAGAGACAGGATAGGGAGAAAGGAAAAAGAAAGAAAAAAATGAACAAGAAAGGAGAGAGAGAGAGAGAGAGAGAGAGAGAGAGAGAGAGAGAGAAACAGAGAGAGAGAGAGAAAAGGGATGGAAGATAAATTAAAGGAAAGAAAGAAAGGACATGAATAAGTTAAAAGGAAAATAGAATAAGCAACAGAAAAAAAGAACGAACGAACGAGCAAAAAAAAGACCACTAGGAAGGAAGGAACTTGATTTTCGAG
>CM065727.1:72936587-72944087 GCA_033310375.1 Conus canariensis | reverse complement strand
TCACCCCTTCTTCCTTTTCTCACCCCTTCTTCCTTTTCTCATTCCTTCTTCCTTTTCTCATTCCTTCTTCCTTTTCTCACTCCTTCTTCCTTTTCTCATTCCTTCTTCCTTTTCTCATTCCTTCTTCCTTTTCTCATTCCTTCTTCCTTTTCTCACTCTTCTTCCTTTTCTCATTCCTTCTTCCTTTTCTCATTCCTTCTTCCTTTTCTCACTCTTCTTCCTTTTCTCACTCTTCTTCCTTTTCTCATTCCTTCTTCCTTTTCTCATTCCTTCTTCCTTTTCTCACTCTTCTTCCTTTTCTCACTCTTCTTCCTTTTCTCATTCCTTCTTCCTTTTCTCATTCCTTCTTCCTTTTCTCACACTTCTTCCTTTTCTCACTCCTTCTTCCTTTTCTCATTCCTTCTTCCTTTTCTCATTCCTTCTTCCTTTTCTCATTCCTTCTTTCTTTCTCACTCCTTCTTCCTTTTCTCATTCCTTCTTCCTTTTCTCACCACTTCTTCCTTTTCTCACTCCTTCTTCCTTTTCTCATTCCTTCTTCCTTTTCCCATTCCTTCTTCCTTTTCTCACCACTTCTTCCTTTTCTCACTCCTTCTTTCTTTTCTCATTCCTTCTTCCTTTTCTCATTCCTTCTTCCTTTTCTCACCACTTCTTCCTTTTCTCACTCCTTCTTCCTTTTCTCACCCCTTCTTCCTTTTCTCATTCCTTCTTCCTTTTCTCACTCCTTCTTCCTTTTCTCATTCCTTCTTCCTTTTCTCATTCCTTCTTCCTTTTCTCACACCCTTCTTCCTTTTCTCACCCCTTCTTCCTTTTCTCACCCCTTTTCTCATTCCTTCTTCTTTTTCTCACCCCTTCTTCCTTTTCTCATTCCTTCTTCTTTTTCTCACCCCTTCTTCCTTTTCTCACTCCTTCTTCCTTTTCTCACCCCTTTTCTCATTCCTTCTTCTTTTTCTCACCCCTTCTTCCTTTTCTCACCCCTTCTTCCTTTTCTCACCCTTCTTCCTTTTCTCACTCCTTCTTCCTTTTCCCAATCCTTCTTCCTTTTCTCATTCCTTCTTCTTTTTCTCACACCTTCTTCCTTTTCTCACCCTTCTTCCTTTTCTCACTCCTTCTTCCTTTTCTCAATCCTTCTTCCTTTTCTCACTCCTTCTTCCTTTTCTCACCCCTTCTTCTTTTTCTCACCCCTTCTTCTTTTTCTCAATCCTTCTTCCTTTTCTCATTCCTTCTTCTTTTTCTCACCCCTTCTTCCTTTTCTCATCCCTTCTTCTTTTTCTCACCCCTTCTTCTTTTTCTCAGCCCTTCTTCTTTTTCTCATTCCTTCTTCCTTTTCTCACCCCTTCTTCCTTTTCTCATTCCTTCTTCCTTTTCTCATTCCTTCTTCCTTTTCTCACCCCTTCTTCTTTTTCTCAGCCCTTCTTTTTCTCATTCCTTCTTTTTCTCACCCCTTCTTCCTTTTCTCACCCCTTCTTCCTTTTCTCATTCCTTCTTCCTTTTCTCATTCCTTCTTTTTCTCACCCCTTCTTCCTTTTCTCATTCCTTCTTTCTTTTCTCACTCCTTCTTCCTTTTCTCACCCCTTCTTCCTTTTCTCATTCCTTCTTCCTTTTCTCACCCCTTCTTCCTTTTCTCATTCCTTCTTCCTTTTCTCACCCCTTCTTCCTTTTCTCACCCCTTCTTCCTTTTCTCACCCCTTCTTCCTTTTCTCACCCCTTCTTCCTTTTCTCACTCCTTCTTCCTTTTCTCACCCCTTCTTCCTTTTCTCATTCCTTCTTCCTTTTCTCACCCCTTCTTTCCTTTCTCACCCCTTCTTCCTTTTCTCACCCCTTCTTCCTTTTCTCACCCCTTCTTCCTTTTCTCACCCCTTCTTCCTTTTCTCATTCCTTCTTCCTTTTCTCACCCCTTCTTTCCTTTCTCACCCCTTCTTCCTCACCATGTCGTTTCATCGCTGTCATTGGACCATAGTATCACTGGACCGCTATGTTATTCGACCACCAGAGGACCGCTATGTTATTCGACCACCAGAGGACCGCTATGTTATTCCACCACCAGTGGACCGCTATGTTATTCCACCACCAGTGGACCGCTATGTTAATCGACCACCAGTGGACCGCCATGCACCAGTGGACCGCTATGTTATTCCACCACCAGTGGACCGCTATGTTATTCCACCACCAGACTGTGGAATCACTGTGTCAGAAGACAATACTGTTAATGGAACGCCGTGTAACTCGACCACCCCACCGTTCAATTACTCAATCTTAGCCTACCCACCCCACCACACCACACCACACCCCATCCCCCCCACCTCCCACCCCCTACCCCCCCTACCCCCCCCCCCCCCACACACACACACACACAGAGCAAAACACCAAAATTAGCTCTGATACTGCATTTTACATCATTCCTGAAGACGGAACATGGCTACCTTACCACATACGGAGAAACCTCACGAATAGTGAACGTTGAAGTTCAAGCCAAGGAAAAAGGGAGGATAAGAAGGAAGAGAAGGAAGGAAAGAAGAAGATGCAAAGCATATAAACGTACTCCCAGTTTATCTTGAATACGCGTGAGATATTCCTCAAAGAGGAAAAACCCGTTTTGGGCCGTTATAGCCGTTAGTAACGTCGGGCATCATTCGTGACCTATGATGAACATACCTACAAATTCTCAGAAAGTTCGGCCAAGTACTTTCTGAGATTTCCCATAAAGAAGAAAACTGTTATGGGCCATTATAGCCGTTAGTGACTGATATAACGGTAAAATAAAACGTCGGGCATCATCCGTGACCCATAATAAACATACCTACAAATTTTCAGAAAGATCGGCCCGGTAGTTTTGTCTGGAGCGAGTGGAACACAATTTGACCACGGACGGACAGACGGACAGACACACACACACACAGACAGCATTTCTTCGTTCCCATTGTAAAAGAACTCCCTGTTCCATAGGAACTGGGAGTACAAAAAGAAGGAGGAGGAGGAGGAGACGGGCATTTCCGTGAAAATAGAGGCATGCTAACCAGGGTGGAAAAATGGTTCCGGAGAGCAGAGCGATCTTCCATCAGACTTTTGAAGGATAAGACATAAATGAAGAAAAAGTTATCATTTCGAGAACGACATGATGATGAGCGTCACCAAATGTCTGCTGTGAGAAGTCTTGAAAATAAGCCGGTCACTAAGTGAATAACTGGCATCAGATGACGCAGACCTATAACAAACTATTTAAAATCCGTCCAAACCTGAAATAGTTTTTACCATGTTCCCGAGGCGGCGGTACAGAAGAAACAGTTTTGCGCCGTTTGCATACAGGCCACTCCTTTTACACCCATTCTTATCTTTTGAAAGATGAAGAAGCTCTGTGGTGCATTCCATGTCATGTTCTACTCACAGTGAAACATATTCCTTGGGAGTGTTGGGACTTGCATGATGTGAGACATAAACACTTTATAGGAGAGTCCATGAAAACTTTGTTCAGATATGTCCCACCTGATGTGATCTTTGAATTTCTGAGGGAAATAAACATTATCAGTCTGATCTAAGACTTTACGGAGGAAACAATTTAAACAAAATTTCCGGTGTGTTTTTAGAAGGAGTGTTTTAAAGAAGTTGTGTGAATGAGGTTTTGTTTTGCTTTGTTTTTATAATGACTTCTGAGTTGACTTCAACGCAGTGACAGCCCTGATATGGCTCTTTGCGGTCGGCTGGGCCATAAGCTTACCTTACCTTACTTACGATCGCCAGCCCTGAAAACGGAGGACGTCCCAGCAAGATGCAGGGCAAGTGAAAGTAATCGCCTGTGGGCCCCTTACGTTGACAACTGACCGTAAGCTAACAGCAATGCACTCTCCTTTGGGGATACAGCCTACTCAGTCTTCCCCACAGCCGCGCTGCATGGCACGTGTTGTCCGTCACAGAGCCAGCTCCAGCCAGCGCGCGCCTTCAGCAAAATTCCCACGCACGGGAAGATACTGTTCATTACTGTACTTACTGGCATGTGGGCTCTCTCTCTCTCTCTCTCTTCCTCTCTCTCTCTCTCTCTCTCTCTCTCTCTCTCTCTCTCTCTCTCTCTCTCTCTCTCTCTCTCTCTCATAGTGACCAGGGATAGTGCGGACAGAGGCACTGACCTGCTTCACATGGAACGCGCGTAAAACAGACGATACTTTGGTGTGCATTCCTTCCATGAGGTGGGGAGGGTGCATTCTTGTCTTTCAGTACAAAAATCTTTTTGTTTGCTTATTTGTTTGTTTGTTTTTTCCTGTGGATTCTGTTCACAGTGCATTAACTACAATACAATTAAAAGTGCCGAAAGTAAACGCAAAATGCTCCATTTGGGACTGCTGTAAGGACACGGCTCTTTTGCGGGGGGGGGGGAGGGCACCGACGCCATCTTAGCTCAAAAGACCACAGCAGCTGAACGTACAATGTGTCTCGTTGCTTCTGTTTTGTCTTGAAGTCACCGTCATCTTTGCATGTGCACCATGGAAACCAGCTTAACGATCGTCCTATTTCTGTTTTTATAGTATGCAAATATTGTATTTGAAGAGTAGAACACTGTTTAGTGAGGACAGAGTTCGAGGGGTTACAGTAGAGGTCAGGTAGTAGTAACAACCAACTGCTATTTGAATAGACGTAAATCACCCTGCTTGTATATGAAAATAAGCTTTTATGTGAAAAGGCTGATTTTGTCCTGTGATCTCGTTTTAATAAATTTCAATTGTAAGGATAGCTGGAACATGTATGAAATATTAATTCCTTATATTCCTGCACCAATAGCATGGCACAATGATTCTGGAATAAAAAGTCTAGCAGACGATATGGAAAATAGAATTATGTGAATTGTGGCTACACGCCGCAAACATGAATATGCGCAAAACGCTGTGTAATCCATGTAAGCCTTTTGTGGCGAAGCATTAAATTCAGCTATAATTCAAAATTTAGCAGACCATAAATCAAAATTAATGAACAACACCTCTCCCCCTCCCACATATCATTTCACTTGTTTCTAATGATTTTCTCCCCTGACATTACTCAAAATCTAGGAAGACATAATCTGCCCCATACAAGACGTCATATTTCAGACCTTGGCGTTCACCTGTAACCCTATCTTGATGCCATCTGGCCTTCTCTAAATAGTCCCTTTCCACAGATGGATCTTGATGTCATCTGGCCTTCTCTAAATAGTCCCTTTCCACAGATGGATCTTGATGTCATCTGGCCTTCTCTAAATAGTCCCATTTCACAGATGGATCTTTATGCCATCTGGCCTTCTCTAAATAGTCCCTTTCCACAGATGGATCTTGATGTCATCTGGCCTTCTCTAAATAGTCCCTTTCCACAGATGGATCTTTATGCCATCTGGCCTTCTCTAAATAGTCGCATTAATCTTGATGCCATCTGGCCTTCTCTAAATAGTCCCTTTCCACAGATGAATCTTTATGCCATCTGGCCTTCTCTAAATAGTCCCTTTCCACAGATGGATCTTTATGCCATCTGGCCATCTCTAAATAGTCCCATTCCACAGATAGATCTTTATGCCATCTGGCCTTCTCTAAATAATCCCATTCCACGGATGGATCTTTATGCCATCTGGCCATCTCTAAATAGTCCCATTCCACAGATAGATCTTTATGCCATCTGGCCTTCTCTAAATAATCCCATTCCACGGATGGATCTTTATGCCATCTGGCCTTCTCTAAATAGTCCCATTCCACAGATGGATCTTTATGCCATCTGGCCTTCTCTAAATAGTCCCATTCCACAGATGGATCAGGGGAATGGACGGGGCTTATGGGGTTAATTGCGCGGTCTGCTTTCAAATTCGTCAAATAGCTCCATTGGGTGATGTAAGTGAGGGAATCGTCATCATTTGAAATCCTTTATGCCATTTAGATTGTGGTAATTTGCACTTTGTTACAGAGAGTAATCCCACTAGGGAACAGATTTAGATACTTACACCACGTGGCCTGTGCTGATAAATTTTATTTCTCTAACACAAATCTGCTAGGCAGGGACATGGACGAGTCTCTCCAACAACAACAACAACAATAATAATAATAATTAATACTTATATGGCGCCTATTCTCGGCTAGAGACCAAGCTCTAGGCGCTTTACAATCCACACTCGTTTACACAACGGGCTGCCTACCTGGGTAGTGCCGACTGAAGAGCTGCCAGCTGGCGCTTCATTCAGTCATTTCCCGTGTCATCCAGTCAGTATCGTTCACTCAATATCCTTACTTCCTTCATTCTTTCCATTTCTCACGCAGGGTACATGCCATGTGTAACGTGTCATCCATACCAACGGCCAAACTGGCCTTCTCTTCCGAATGTTGGTGATGGGATTTTTCGTGTGTGCAAGATGTTATGCGTGCGTTCACACACGGAATCTCGGTTTATAGTCTCATTCGAAGGACTGTATGGGAAATGGAGTCAGAACCAATGTTAACTCCGAGGGAAAAATCCCCCTGTACCGAAACGGCCCGGCGGAGATTCGAACCCGTGACCCCAGGATCACGAGTCCGGTGCTCTACCAACTGAGCTATTCCGGCCCCCGACAAGATAAAGCTCGATAGCTCTTACCCTCGACACCTGAAACTTGTGGACACCATATGGGCAAATGCACGACTGGGGAACAGTTGTCCTGTTGAGTAGAATGAGAACATTTTAGTTCAAACTGGTCATGATTGATAATAAATCATTGCGTTCAAGTTTTGTGTATAGATTTTTTTCCATGATTCACATACAATAGATAAGCAGAACATGCGCATTTCTCTCTCTTATAAATGTAACAGTAAATGAATGTGGGCCTAATAGCATTTGATCATTTGACACTTTTTTCTCTGAAAAACATTTCAATCCAAATTTTGCTAGGACCAACAATGGTTTTCTTACTTGGATTTTAAAGACGTTTTCCGCAACTGTAGACTGTTTAAAAGCAAATTATTGTTGTTTGAAGATGATCTCAAGATATCGGCTGAACATGTTGCTTTCCTGATTCTACATTTTTGGTCTTTGAACCATCAATTGCCTACGCAAAGTACAAACTGTACATACCTCTTTAGGAAAGTGTGTCTAAAATATACAACACTAGAGACCTCGGTAAAGAGTTTTATACTGTATTGAAGTTTCCGTGCTTTCATGAACATATAAATTTGCGTATCTAATTAAACAATTTATCAAAAGCGCAAACATTTTGAAATGTAATCCATTGTGTAACAGTGAAAAAAAGAAACCTTATCTAAAGTTCCAAAAACACTAATGATTTTTGTTTCAAATTGATTCTTTGCCACTGGTGTTATTACACGCGTGCGCGCGCGCGCGCGCGCGCGCGCGCGTGTGTGTGTGTGTGTGTGTGTGTGTGTGTGTGTGTGTGTGTGTGTGTGTGTGGTGTGTGTGTTCGACAGAACATTATAAGATTATGTTGATTAAATGTATTATATATTTGTTATAATATATCAGATGACATCAGTTGAACTGTTTTCTATGTAACGCTTATAGAAGAATTAA
>CM065727.1:72921587-72924087 GCA_033310375.1 Conus canariensis | reverse complement strand
CACACACACTACACACACAGAAGCGCGCACTCACACACAACACACACACAACACACACACCACACACACACACACACACACACACAACACAGCTTGCGCGCAAGGACGCAAAAAGGACGCAAGCTCGAGAAAACCTGATCACATTCAATCGCTCATTTACTGGTGAACAGACATTTTCTGAATGCTTTGGGCCTCAAGAGAGAGAGAAGAAGAGAGAGGAGAGAGAGAGAGAAGAGAGAGGACTTAATCATGTTATGGCCATTGCCTTCACGAAGGGGTGCATATATGAAACTTTGTCCAACTGGCATTTAGAACAATGACATTCCTTCAGAGAGAGAGAGAGAGAGAGAGAGAGAGAGAGAGAGAGAGAGAGAGAGAGAGACTTTAATCATGTTTAGGCCATTGCCCTTCACGAAGGGGTGCATATATGCAACGTTTGTCCAACCTGGCATTTAGAATCAATGACATCCTTCAGAGAGAGAGAGAGAGGGAGAGAGAGAGAGAGAGAGAGAGAGCAGAAAAAAATTCAATAGAGGATTAAAATATCAGGTATGGCCTGTTCTTCCGTTCTGCCCTCGTGAAGCTAAATTACACAAATGAAATTAAAAAGCATGATTCTAACACAAACACACAAACACATCCACACGCACACGATTAGACACATGCACGTACGCACACATGCACATACGCATGCATACTTGCATGCGTAGATTCATACTCATTAAGGCACAAAAGCAAGCCCGCACCACCACCTACCCCCACCCCCCACCCCCCACCCCCTCCAAGAGAGAGAGAGACAGACAGACAGACAGACAGACAGACAGACGGACAGGCGGACAGAGAGACACACAAACACCCAGAATGAAAGAGGATCGGAGATAGAAAGAGACAGAGACAGAGAGACAGACAGACAAACAGATAGAAAGACAAAAATAGAGATAGAGCGAGTCACTGATAGTTTAAGATGGTGGAAGACAAAAAGCGAAAGAAACAGAAAAAAAAAAAAAAAAGCTAGCATAACAAGTCGTATAGTTATATGAATCAAATAGTTTTCACAAATAAATGTATACTTACCCTTCTTGCTTCGCACAAAGCAGGAGACAGCTAATGTCAGTTTCAATCGGAAACCAGAATGCGGAACGGAGGAGAGAAAAAAAGTGAAACAAAACAAAAACGAAGAACAAGAACAAACAAACAAAGTAAACAAGAGGAAGATGAAGAGCAACAAGAGGAAGATGAAGAGCAACAAGAGGAAGATGAAGAGCAACAAGAGTCAAAATAGAAGGAAGAAGAAGAAGAAGAAGAAGAAGAAGAAGAAGAAGAAGAAGAAGAAGAAAAGAAGAAGAAGAAGAAGAAAAGAAGAAGAAGAAGAAGAAGCAGGAGGAGGAGGAGGAGAAGGAGGGGGAGGAGGAGGAGGAGGAGGAGGAGGAGGAGGAGGAGAGGAGGAGGAGGAGAACAACAACAACAACAACAACAACAACAACAAGTAAAAGAGGAGGAGGGGGAGGAGAAGAAGGCGGTGGAGGAAGAGGAGGAGGAGGAGAAGGAGAAGAACAAGGAGGAGGAGGAAGAGGAGGAGGAGGAGGAGAAATAGGAGGAAGAGCAAGAAGAAGAAAAAGAACAAGAACAAGGGCAAGAATAATAAGACGCAGGGCTAGAAAGCAGCGGAGTCGGCTGCCAATGGCACATTGACAAATGTGTCCTAATTGAGGATTAGTTTTAATGGGACATGCATGTCGAAGCATCCCATTGGCCATCGAACAGGCGTCGTCAATACTGGGGCACCATGCTGTGTTTCATACTTCAGTAAAGCTGGCTATTTTTTTTCTTCTCCCTTTTTTTTTTTTTTTTTTTTTTTTTGTCTCTACCAGCAGGACGAAGATCGATGAACATGCCTGTGACCATTAACTACTCCCGAGCATGTGGTGTGTGTGTGTGTGTGTGTGTGTGTGTGTGTGTGTGTGTGTGTGTGTGTGTGTGGTGTGTGTGTGAGTGTGTGTGTGTGTGTGTGTGTGTGTGTGTGTGTGTGTGTGTGTGTGTGTGTGTGTGTGTGTGAGTGAGTGTGAGTGTGTGTGTGTGTGAGAGAGAGAGAGAGAGAGAGAGAGAGAGAGAGAGAGAGAGAGGCAGACAGACAGACAGACAGAGACAGAGACGGAGACAGATACAGGGAGGGAGAGAGAGGAGTGTTTTAATGATCTTGAGGCCATTCGTGTATCAATAATTTCAATTATTGTTATATCTTGTTAATGTGGGATTTACACAAAATGCCTACCTGATTTCCTTACTTTGGTCTATGTAGATGATGATACTTTACCTGATGCTATTTTTGCTGTGTGGAATATTATGACATTCCTTCTCAAAGATTATCACAGGATATAGACAGATGAAATGCGACAACTATCGAGATATTACGCTGCTGAGTTGTGTTAGAAATATCTTTACAATCATGTCGAATAATCGACTGTCTACTTTTCTTGGAAGCTATAAGATACTTTCGGAA
>CM065727.1:72904087-72914087 GCA_033310375.1 Conus canariensis | reverse complement strand
ATTGCATGTTGTTACAGAGGATTTCTCAACTGAGTCAGGGACTAGTCTTTAGACTGTCACAGTACCTGTACCATTCCACACGGGCATGTAAAGGGATCTGTTACAACATTATTGTTGCTTTTGTTTGTTTGTTTGTTTGTTTGTTTGTTCCTTAGCCAAAACACCGAGGTTTATCATTGGAAACAATTTTGTGCGTATGCAGTCGGTCTTTTTTTTTTATTATTAAAACCCCACCAGTAAGGTAGCCAGCCATTTTCTGAATTCGGAGACTTTTACTATATATGATCAGGAACTGTGTGTGTATGTGTCTTTGGACGTGTGACGTCAGGAAGATAAGAGAGCTAACGGATGGGGAGGGGAGACGGGGAGTGGGGGGACGGGGGGGGGGGGGGGGGGGGGCAAGTGGGAGGGAAGTATGCCTGCGTGTGTGTATGTGTGTCTGTATTTGTAAAAGCTGTATACAGAGCTGTCTACTTATCTATCTATATATCTATCTATCTATCTGTTTGCGTTTCATCCATCTACTTGTGTATATCTGTATGTATGTATGTATGTATGCAAATTCTGTCCGTCTGTTTATTTATCTACTCAATCCATCTATCTATCTCTTCATCTATCTGTCTGTCTACAAATATGTTTTTCATCCATGTATAATCTCTCGATATGTAATCAACTGATCAATCGATCTAGCTAGCTAGCTTGTGTGTGTGTGTGTGTGTGTGTGTGTGTGTGTGTGTGTGTGTGTGTGTGTGTGTGTGTGTGTCCTGCGTTATGTTTGTTACGCATTATTTCAAAGGTACATAATTGATTTTTTTTTTATCTCCCTTTTGTGTGCTTCCGCCAGGCTCGCAACAAGTCCCGAACCTCACAGAAATCCTCCGCCGCCAAGAACTTCACCTGCGGCATCTGTCGCCAGCACTTCAGCACGAGCAGCACGTGCTGCCAGCACATGAAAGACCACTCCCTGGCACGAGCCCTCAGCGCCAGTTCCTCCAGCCGACCCAAAAGCTCCGTCGTCATGACCACCAGCCCCACCCCCCACTACAGCCCCCCGGGCTCCCCGCTTCCCAAGCGGCCTCAGACAGCGCTGGCGACAGCCTTCCGGAAATCGCCCACGCCATTGAAGACGTCCTTGAACCGCTCCATGTCCGACCCTCTCAGCGAGAAGGGGAAGCTGATCTCGCCGTTCCACAACCAGGACAGCGACGTGCTGACCTGGCAACCCGACCCGCCGCCCAAGCCGGAGAAAGGCTTCGTGTGCTACTACTGTCAGAGAGAGTTCTCCGATGCCTTGTCCCTCACCCGCCATTCCCGTACCCACGGAGCGGCCTCGCCCTACTCCTGCTCCTACTGCGGGAAAATGTTCTCGCTGTACAGCTCGCTGATGACCCACGAGAAGTCCCACGGCTCGGAGCAGCCCCCGACCCACGACTGTCGCACGTGCGGCTCCACCTTCCTGCACCCGGAGTCCCTCAAGGCGCACGAGCGACGCCACAGGCAGGCGTGGTCGCAGGGTCAGGAGTCCCGGCCCTACCAGTGCGTGACCTGCCACGAGTGGCTGTCCAACGAGATCCTGCTCAAGATCCACATGCAGCGCCACGAAGGCTTCCGCACGCCGCGAGTCTGCACCCTGTGCGGCACCACCTTCTCCTCCGACGCCTTCCTGCGCGCCCACGTCAAACTGCACGAGGCCGAGCCCACCATGCGCTGCGTCATCTGCATGCGTCACTTCCGGCGCTCGCGCGTGCTCCTGCGTCACAGCGACGTGCACGCGGAGGAGCGGCAGAACGTGTGCGACGCCTGCGAGAGGCGCTTCCCCAAGGTGGCGGAGGGGACGTGGCGGAGGATGAAGTGGCTGGGGGGCGAGGAGCGGCAGTTCCAGTGCCTGTACTGCGGGGTGGGCTTCTCCCGCCTGCACCAGCTGGCCGCCCACGAGACCTGCCACCGGGAGGTGCCCACCACGTCCACGCCCCGGGCCAGACCGCAGCTGTGTCTGCCCTCTGTCGTCGTCAACTGAGTCGGCGTCGGATGTTGGCCTTGGCTGTTTTGTTGTTGTTGTTGTTGTTTGTTGTCTTTGTGGAGGGGGGGGGGAGGCTTGTGGGAGGGAGTAGCTTGTTGGGGGGGTGGGGGTGGGATGGTGTTCGTGTGGGGGTGGGGGATGGGGTGGGGCGCGCGCGCGCGCACGCGCGCGTTTTTGTGTGTGTGTGTGTGTATACGTGTACGTGTGTGTATGTGTGTGTGTGTGTGTGCGTGCGTGCGTGTGCGTGCGTGCGTGTATGCGTGCGTGCGTGCGTGCGTGCGTGCGTGTGTGTGTGTGTGTGTGTGTGTGTGTGTGTGTGTGTGTGAGGAGGGAAGGAGTAGGACGGGGGTGCTAGTCAATGATGATAAATGATTTTGTTCTTTTGGCTCGTTTTCTTTTCCTTGATTTTCTTTATTTCCCCCCCCCCCTCCCCCCCCTCCCCCCCCCCCCCCCCCACACACACACACACACACCATTTTCTTGCTTCTTTCTTTCTTTTTTCTCTTTCTTTCTCCCTCCTCGTTTTTTTTTTTTTTTTTTTTTCTTGCCATGGTTTGCTTTTTTGAGCCTTAATTTTTTTTGTTTGATTGTTTGATTTTTTTCCCCACAGATTTTCATGTCTTTAATTCAAGAGTGTGTGCATGTGTGGAAGAGGGGCGGTTGAGTAAGGGTTTAGTGTGCCGCGTCGGTAGGTGAGTGTGATGTGGGTGTTTGGCGCGCGCGCGCGCGCGCGCGCGCGTGTGTGTGTGTGTGTGTGTGTGTGTGTGTGTGTGTGTGTGTGTGTGTGTGTGTGTTGTGATTATGCTTGTTCCATGCTGCATTTCTCTGTGTCGCAAGTTATTCTCAGACTAAAAAAATGATTTTTGACATGCCGTTCTCTGGCTGTATGATGGGTTAGCTGCTTGCTTTGTTTGCATTTTAGATAATGCCCCCCCCCCCCCCCCCCCTAGCCTCGCACACCCCACCCTAGCTTCTTTTTTTTTTTTTTTTTTTTTTTCAAATTGGTCATTGTGACATTTCTTTTATCGGTTGGATATTTTTTTTTTTTTTTTTTTTTTTTTTTTTTGGGGGGGAGGCTGCATGATGTTGTTAAAGGGGCCCGTAGGATGTTCGGATTTGGAGGGCAGATAGAAGGGGGGGAGGGGGAGGGGATGGTAGGGGAAGCTTTCAGGGTGGAGGGTCGGGGGAGAAGGATAAGAAGGGGAAAGGGGAGGGGGGGGGGGGAAGGGGAATTTACAGTCCTACTTCTGTTTTGCGGGTGTGGTTTATTGATGACGCCGATTATGGACACAATGTTTTTGTACATTTATTATTTCCGTGCGACATTAAACAGAGATAGGTGCTTTGTTAATCACCTCGTGATGTGTGTGAGTTCGCTTGCGAATGATGTATAAATTAACAATACAGAAGATTACTTACCTTGAAACACAACAATAACTGTTTTCTCAATGAATGAAATGGTACGTCTATTAACGGTTTTGACGTGGAAAAAGGTGACTCCACCACTACACATTCATTGCATAAATAGAGGACTTAGCAAATGGTGTTTGCGATTGTTGGATCGAAACAAGACTCCACGGAACATCACCGACGTGACTCGGCTGCAACGCAGAGTCTCCTCCGGTGGGATGCCTGACCACGCCTTGACATGGCCTCTCGCTGTGGATTTCCGCTGCCGGGGCCGTGACGGGACGGATCAGGGTGTGACTGTGGACGTGGAGTTGAATGAGAGGTGCGGGAGTGGAATTGGAATGGCTTAGAAGATGAGAGAGAGAGAGAGAGAGAGAGAGAGAGAGAGGAGAGAGAGAGAGAGAGAGAGAGAGCATACAGACAGACAGATAGACAGACAGAGACAGACAGAGAGAGAGACAGAGAGAGACACAGAGAGAGAGAGACGGATACGGAAACTTTAATCATGATTAGGCCATTGTGCCTCATGATGGGGTGCACATACCCACAAACATTTGTCCAATCTGGCATTTATAAACAATGACATCATTTTTAATTAACACACTTTGCAGTAAATTTAAGAAATGAGAACAGAACGTAGCTTAAAAGCCTTGTAAATGTAGATTGACAAATTTCTGACTGTTGGGAGAGAGAGAGAGAGAGAGAGAGAGAGAGAGAGAGAGAGAGAGAGAGGGGGGGGGGGGGGGGGGATTCACACCCAGTTAACCGGAAGCGGTTACTGACAAGAAAAACTGCAAGCATAATCTGATAACTGAAAAGTAACTGTTCTATGGAATCTCAGTCTGTTTGTTTGTGTTTTGTTTGTTGATTTTAGGGTTGTTCGTTTCTTGCCTTGTTTCTTTTTTTCCCCACGCAATGCTACATGCATGCAACGACAATACAAGATCATTGTGCATAAACAAGACGAACGGCATTAACTGCACGATTTAAAAAGCGCGCATGCGCGCGTGAGTGTGTGTGTGTGTGTGTGTGTGTGGGGGGAGGAGAGGAGGAGAGAGAGGAGAGAGAGAGAGAGAGAGGAGAGAGAAAAGAGAGCATGTATGCACATTAAGCATATATTGTATGTTTGTGTGCAAGTCTGCTTAGGTTGAGAGAGGTGAGAGAGTGTGTGTGTGTGTGTGTGTGTGTGTGTGTGTGTGTGTGTGTGGTGTGTGCTGGGGCGCGCGTGCGCGCGCGGCGTGGGGCGCATACGTGCGTGCGTGCGAGAAGTGCGCGGACGCGCGCGTGTGTGTGGTTACAGTAGTCCTGTCCTTGCTGAGACAAAAAAGAAAGCCAATGTTAACGTTTGCCGTGGGCACTTTCACACACACACACACACACACACACACACACACACACACACACACACACAACACATACACATGTGCACACATGTGCAAAACAGTGATTATCTAGACTGGTTTTGTTACCCTTGTGGGACAAAAATCAAGGCACATTTACTCATTCTCACTCTCAAGTGGAATACTTTTCGTCACATTGTTCTGTTAGATATAGTTAGGTTTAGTTTCACAGGGGGGGGGGGGGGGGGGGGGGGGCGAGGGGGGGAGGGGGACTGCAGGCGGAAAGCAAAATCAAATTGAAAAGAAAAATCACTGTCATTCCTCCGGACAAAAGGGACAAACAATCACTTATCTTCTCAAACTGGGGCGCAAAACACATTTTGCGCCCAATGTGAGAAGATAAGTGATTGCTCGTGCTTCGTTTTCATTGTCCTGAATGTTGTTTATCTCGCCTGAACAAGACCAAAGAGGTCGAAACGCGTCGTTTTTTTTTTTTCTTGTAATTTGTTTGTCCCTTTTGTCGGGTGAAAGGATAACAATTTTAAATACTTACATTTGCACAGAACTGCAGAAAAGAGACACACCATCATTAACAGAAAACTTTTGAGGGAAAAAAAGGGGTGGGGGTGAGAAGGGGGAGGGAGTAGAAAGAAGGGAGGTGGGAGGTTAATGCTTGAGGGGGGGGAGGGGGGGTTCACTGTGATAGAACGAACCAAATGACATATATTCAAACAAACGGACAAACAGGCTTGTGCCAACTCTTCATGAAAACTGAGAAATGCGTGGAAATACACCTGTTATTGTCCAGTGCACGCGATTTGTTATACAATGCTGTCGTCATTTAAACATCAGTGGTTTAAAAAAAAAAACCTGAAAAACTTCAAAGATCCACAAGAGGCCATTGAGAATGTCACGAAGAATATATCATGTGTCGATGCATGAAGAAAAGAAAAGAAAGTATGCGGAAGTGCCAATGGGACCCGGAGAAGAACTGTCAATGGCCGATCCAAGAAGCCGGGGGCGGGGGTGGGGGGGGGGGGGGGGGGCAGTCCTGCAGCGCCCTTGGAAGCCTGTGCTGTGTTGACATAGGGTGCAAGGCACACACAGGGCATGCCATGAAGACGTCAAGGGACATAACTGCTCACTAGCAGATGTCATTGTGTGACAGCCACTGGACGCGACACAACCTTTATGAAAGCATTTCCATTGGTACCAGCCAGTATTACGACTGCAGAGCCCCTCGGCGAAAGACGCCAACACACCATGCACACTCATGCGTGCATCCCACAGCCCCACTTGTTACTAAACAATAAACAAGTAGGGTAACTCTTGCTCCCATAAGAAAACCTAACACAGAGTAACTTTTATTCAAGACTGGCACAGCCTTTTAAACTTGAATAAAGTCAACAAATACAAAGACACTTGTTACTGTTTCGCTGACGGTGAAATGAGCGCAACCACAGACACAGCTAAGCTGTTGCTACTTGGTCTAGAGTGCCCTCTGTAGAAGATCCCGGTTACAATCTTTCTAGCTCTCAACAGGACTTTCCTTGTGGTCATCGGGTCTATCTTCACCGCCACTGAGCGTTTCCCCCCGAGTCGGCTGAAAGGCAAACAAGAAAAAGATACACCCGAAGAAAATGTCATGTGTCGGTGCATGATGACTATTGGAACATGTGCAATAGGCAAAGAGGTCAAAAGAGGACAAGAATCGCAAACTTTAAAAGAACAGAAACATCTAGGTGAACATGACAAGAGACGGCCCGAGAGAAAAGGAATGTCAACCGAGGTGATAGCGATGAAGCAATGATAGGAGAAGGAAACACAAAGAAAACTGACACCAAAGGGAGAAGAAAACAAAACAAAACAAAAAACACCGAAGAACTAAACAAACGGACATTATTATTATTATCGTTATTATCATTACCATTATTAGTAGCAGTAGTAGGAGAAGTATCATTATCATCATTATTATTATCATTATCATTATTATCATTACTGCTGTTGTTGTTGTTGAGAGTACTTATAAAGCGCCCACCTTCGGTTAGAGACTAAGCTATAGGCGCTTTGCAAGCCACGTCTTCATCTACGCAACAGGCTGCCTACCTGGGTACAGCAGACCAAAAAGCTGCATGCAGTTTCACTTGTTTTCCCGTGTCATTCAGTGTCATTCATATTTTTCTTTTCTTTTCTTTCTTTCTTTTTTCCGTTCTTTCCTTGAAACTCGTCGCTTTTTATTTTTACCGAGGATGCGTATTGTATGTGTACTTGTAATCCGGATTTGGAATCAGAACCAATGTTAACTCTGATGAAGAAATCCACTGTGCCAAAACAGGCCGGCGGAGATTCGAACTCTTCATCCGAGGATCGTCAGATTCACGAGTCCGGCGCTGTACAAGCTGAACAGGGCTGTTCCAGCTCCACTGTAACACGATACTAGGACGCCCGGGAGAGCACACACCTCCGCCAACTGAGGTCGAACGGAACCTGAATCCACCCTTTGAACCGGATGTGCACAATAGATATGCACCAAAATGAAAAGAGTTCGTTTAGGTTTACAGTCCATCTTTCAACCAAATTTCATTAAAATCGGTTGAGTCGTTTTACTGGCAATCTTGTCGACAACTTGACAAGCAGACTCACAGACATGGACGAAAACATATATCCTCGTTATGGACGATGAAAAGGCTTCTTCCCTTTCAGTACAAAGGGGAATGGAAAATAAGTTATACGCACAGTGCAGCAGAAAGTTCAGTAATAACCATTCCCCTATGAGGGATGATAAGATGCCCTTCGCATGTCCCAATGGGAATCCGTTGGATCATGTTCTTTTCCCCGCGGTGTTCAGAATACCACAGAAGTATATCTGGTGTTCTGTGTCAGATGCACAGCGAGGACGATCACAGAGCAACATACAGTCCCCTTTCGACGATGTTTTGTTGTAAAGTTCACAGCAGCATTCAGTCGACCTTTCCATGATGTTTTGTTGTGAAAGTCAGAGCAGCATTCAGTCGACCTTTCCATGATGTTTTGTTGTAAAGTTCACAGCAGCATTCAGTCGACCTTTCCATGATGTTTTGTTGTGAAAGTCAGAGCAGCATCAGTCGACCTTTCCATGATGTTTTGTTGTAAAGTCAGAGCACATTCAGTCGACCTTTCCATGATGTTTTGTTGTGAAAGTCAGAGCAGCATTCAGTCGACCTTTCCATGATGTTTGTTGTGAAAGTCAGAGCAGCATTCAGTCGACCTTTCCATGATGTTTTGTTGTGAAAGTCAGAGCAGCATTCAGTCGACCTTTCCATGATGTTTTGTTGTGAAAGTCAGGCAGCATTCAGTCGACCTTTCCATGGATGTTTTGTTGTAAAGTTCACAGCAGCATTCAGTCGACCTTTCCATGATGTTTTGTTGTGAAAGTCACAGCAGCATTCAGTCGACCTTTCCATGATGTTTTGTTGTAAAGTCAGAGCAGCATTCAGTCGACCTTTCCATGATGTTTTGTTGTGAAAGTTCACAGCAGCATTCAGTCAACCTTTCCATGATGTTTGTTGTAAAGTTCACAGCAGCATTCAGTCGACCTTCCAGTGTTTGTGTAAAGTCACAGCACATTCAGTCGACCTTTCATGTGTTTGTTGAAAGTCACGAGCAGCATTCAGTCGACTTCTGATGTTTGTTGTAAAGTCAGAGCAGCATTCAGTCGACCTTCCTGATGTTTCTGTGAAAGTCAGAGCAGCATTCAGTCGACCTTTCCATGGATGTTTGTTGTGAAAGTCAGAGCAGCATTCAGTCGACCTTTCCATGATGTTTTGTTGTAAAAGTCAGAGCAGCATTCAGTCGACCTTTCCAGATGTCTTGTTGTAAAGTCACAGCAGCATTCAGTCGACCTTTCCATGATGTCTTGTTGTGAAAGTCACGAGCAGCATTCAGTCGACCTTTCCAGGATGTCTTGTTGTAAAGTCACAGCAGCATTCAGTCGACCTTTCCATGATGTCTTGTTGTGAAAGTCAGAGCAAGCATTCAGTCGACCTGTTGTGAAAGTCAGAGCAACATTCAGTCGACCTTTCCATGATGTTTGTTGTGAAAGTCAGAGCAGCATTCAGTCGACCTGTTGTGAAAGTCAGAGCAACATTCAGTCGACCTTTCCAGATGTTTTGTTGTGAAAGTCACAGCAACATTCAGTCGACCTTTCCATGTTTTGTTGTGAAAGTCACAGCAGCATTCAGTCGACCTTTCCATGATGTTTTGTTGTGAAAGTCACAGCAGCATTCAGTCGACCTTTCCAGGATGTTTTGTTGTGAAAGTCACAGCAGCATTCAGTCGACCTTTCCATGATGTTTTGTTGTAAAGTCACAGCAGCATTCAGTCGACCTTTCCATGATGTTTTTGTGAAAGTCAGAGCAACATTCAGTCGACCTTTCCATGATGTTTTGTTGTGAAAGTCAGAGCAACATTCAGTCGACCTTTCCATGATGTTTTGTTGTAAAGTTCACAGCAGCATTCAGTCGACCTTTCCAGGATGTTTTGTTGTGAAAGTCAGAGCAGCATTCAGTCGACCTTTCAGGATGTTTGTTGTGAAAGTCAGAGCAACATTCAGTCGACCTTTCCATGATGTTTTGTTGTGAAAGTCAAGCAGCAGTCAGTCGACCTTCCATGATGTTTTGTTGTGAAAGTCACAGCAGCATTCAGTCGACCTTTCCATGATGTTTTGTTGTAAAAGTCAGAGCAGCATTCAGTCGACCTTTCCATGATGTTTTGTTGTGAAAGTCACAGCAGCAGTCGACCTTTCCATGATGTTTTGTTGTGAAAGTCACAGCAGCATTCAGTCGACCTTTCCATGATGTTTTGTTGTGAAAGTCACAGCAGCATTCAGTCGACCTTTCCATGATGTTTTGTTGTGAAAGTCACAGCAGCATTCAGTCGACCTTTCCATGATTTTTGTTGTGAAAGTCACAGCAGCATTCAGTCGACCTTTCCATGATGTTTTGTTGTGAAAGTCAGAGCAGCATTCAGTCGACCTTTCCATGATTTTTGTTGTAAAGTTCACAGCAGCATTCAGTCAACCTTTCCATGATGTTTTGTTGTGAAAGTCACAGCAGCATTCAGTCGACCTTTCCATGATGTTTTGTTGTGAAAGTCAGAGCAGCATTCAGTCGACCTTTCCATGATGTTTTGTTGTAAAGTTCACAGCAACATTCAGTCGACCTTTCCATGATGTTTTGTTGTGAAAGTCACA
>CM065727.1:72866587-72901587 GCA_033310375.1 Conus canariensis | reverse complement strand
GCACCGGCAGGCAGCTCTCCAGTCGGCTCTACCCAAGCAGGCAGCCCGTTGTGTGAACGAGAGCATGGGTCGTAAAGTGTCTCTCACTGAGAAAAGACAATATAAGCAGCTTTCTCTTCACAACAACAACAACAGCAACAAACAACAACAAAACAAATAATAATAATAATAATAATAATAATAATGATAATAATGGCGCAATTACAATATAAAAGCCGAACGTTTAAGAATGAACAGAAGAAAGGAAACACATAAGATTAAGGTATATAGGCCTCAGCAGAAGACCACCGCCGTCGCGCCTATGCCAGTAAATGGATGTTAGCGACGTACCAATCCAATCCAACAGCAACAACAACAAAAACAACAACTAAGCTGAGAAGAAGAAGAAGAATGATGATGTTGATGATGATGATGATGATGATAAAAACAACAACAACATAAAAATAATAATAATGATAATAATAACAATAATGATAATGATGATACTTGCCATGATTAGTAATGAAAACAATTGAAATCAAACACATCACCGCATGACCAGAGAGCTGCACAGTAAACAAACAATCGACAACATAGTGCTATCAACTGTTTTGAATTATGATTGCGTGCAATGATTATATTCCTCTTCTTTTCTTTAACATTCTTTCTGTCTTTGTTGTTGCTACTGATGTTGCTGTTGTTTTCTCTTTTGTTTTTTGAGTTGAGTTTTTGAGTTGAGTAGTTCATCATATCTTCTGGATACGAAACTTTGCGGACACTGGCTACAAGATCAGCTTTGTATGATTCCGCTAAATTACAACTTCCTGTACGTCGACTCGCGTTTTCCATGTACTAAGGAACACATACAGAGACTGCAGATAGATTAACCAGCAAAAATGCCGCGTATTATGATAAAGGGTGGTGTTTGGAGAAACACCGAGGTAAGAGTGCTCATTTTATGGCCTGTAAAGTCTTTGCATAAATAAGGATAGAGCAAATAGATCTTGCTTTTTTTAATGAACAATCAACGTGTTGTCTTGTTCTTCATGTTCTTGATTTTGATTGTAATTGAAAGGGCCACTCTGTGGCATAACTTTGACGTAAAAGCGGGGGAGCACAAAGAATTAAAGGGGCCAGTCTGGTCAGGGTCCGTTTAGCAGCCCTGATCAGATCCGTGAGATCGCCCGGAGATCTTGCGGTTTGGTATAACTTAAGTTGACCAACTTCAACCTTTTGAGAGGATGGTGTGTGGGGGACAGGGGTGGGGCCAAGGTCTTTTAGCATAGTTATGACATTGCCTAGGTTGCTTGACAGGAAATCGAGCTTGATAAATCTTGCAGCCGTATGCTGTATGTCCTAGCTGCCAGCAAGGTTGTCAGTTTCCGTCTGTACATGATGCACCAAAAGGGATCAGACTAGTGAGATATTTAAGTGGTAATCTGGCAGGTCTTGGGGCAAAACCAGAGATTTGGACAGAGAATCTCAAGGTACAAAAACACATGTGTATGTGCAGGATGCAGTTGCATTGTATGCCCACACACACGCATACTCTCTCTCTCTCTCTCTCTCTCTCTCTCTCTCTCTCTCTCTCTCTTTGTGTCTCTCTCCTGGTAATTCTTATACATAACAAAACATTGCTGTAACATTATGCAATATACTTATGAATGACAGAATTCTAGTGTAATCATTAACATTATAAACAGACATGCAGAGTGGGTGTGAGTGGATGTGGGTATATTTGAAGGGGGAGGGGTAGATGACAGCTGCTTTCAAAAGTATTTCAATACTTTCAAAACAATATGATTAGTCTAGGCTTAGGCTGTAAGGGATTTGCTTAGATATGTTTATCAATATCTTTATTTTAATTCAACATAATTGATTGTCTCTAAATAAAGATATTTCATAAATTTTATCAAGAGTCTCTAAATAAAATCATGAATTTCATCAAGACCAGGTCAGAGCAATATAATCACTTCAAGGTTATCTGTGTCTTGCTCACTTAAGGTGTTCAGTCAATGTCGTTTACTCATTGAAAAGGAGGAAAATTCTGATTGCCAGTGAACTTTAAGAATTGAGGTTGTTCTGCACAGCTTCCAAGATTGCACGAAGTGATATGCCATTAATTTGCAAGTTTGAGTCATTCATACAATATTCATAATGAGATGGTTATTATTATTATTATTATTATTAATTCACAGACACAGACACACACACACACACACACACACACACACACACACACACACTCACACACTCACACTCGTAAGCTTGCATGTGTGCGTGTATGCTTCTGCTTTGATTTCATGTTGCCATTCTGTAAGTGCATGTCGTGTGTGCCTACATGCACACGCACAAACACACACGTGTACATGCATGCATACACGCAGACACACACACACACACACACACACACACACACACACACACACATGATTAAGGGGAGTGAGAATGAGAAAGAAATTCAGTTTCCTACCGGAACACCCATGTGTAATGAACTTTGTTCTTTTCTTTTTTCCCTGTGAATCAGGATGAGATTCTCAAAGCGGCTGTGATGAAATATGGCAAAAACCAGTGGGCAAGAATTGCTTCACTGCTGCACCGAAAGTCAGCCAAGCAGTGCAAAGCCAGATGGTGAGTTTCCACAGATCTTGTTTGAAACCAAGGGAATTTGATAGTTCCAAGCTGAATAGAGATGATATCATTTTTTAGTGATTAGATTCTCTTTGAACTTTTATACATTATATTATGGAAAAGGAAGATACTGCCATTAAGATATTGTTTTTGACGATCTATCTGTCTGTCTGTGTGTCTGTCTTTTTTTTTTTTATGTATCTGACTTCTTTTTTTTTAGCATTTACTTTGTGAGAGAGTTGTATGATTTGGATGCAAAATTATCCTAGAATTCTAAAAAGTCTGGCAAGGAAAAGTAAGAAGTAAATAATTAGCAGGAACATACTAATGATTATTATTGTGAATGGATAATAATACTAATGATACTTTTTTTTTAATTGAATAAACTTATGCTGAAAGATAGCATTCATGATCTGAAAACAGAACTGGAAGTTATGGCTAAGAAAACGTTGATCTGTTGTTTTAAATAAACAATTTAGCATAGTCTGAGTGAAAGAGAAAACAGTTCTGCAATATAAGACATCAATTTTTTTTTTTTTTTTTTTTTTTAGTTCTTGCTGAGAGTGAACAGTAAGATCAGACTCAAAATGACTGGACATTAAAAACCGATTTCTTCATTCCATCCTGTTTTCAGGCTATGGAAAACAGTCGGCAGTAATTCAAAAGTGTTGTACATGGATTATCAATTACAATAAAGGAAATATATAGTTATGAATGGCATGTGACTGCAGGTTTGAGTGGCTGGACCCCAGCATCAAGAAGACAGAGTGGAGCCGTGCTGAGGATGAGAAGCTGCTGCACCTGGCCAAGCTGATGCCCACACAGTGGCGAACCATCGCCCCCATCGTGGGGCGCACTGCCGCCCAGTGTCTGGAGCGCTATGAACTGCTGCTGTAGGTGCACTTTTCTCTCCTGACTCATCTTTTGCACTTTATGAAGAGCTGTGGATTTGATGAAATTCTGTTGTTAATATGATCAGTGAGGATGAGAAAGTGATGATGCTGTGGAAGGGCACAACTAGACTGATGGTCAAATTGTACTCTGCAGTGTTGTTTTTATATATATGAATATATTGTGAATCAGATAGGTCTAAGACATACTTTGCTGTTAATGTCAGGAAAGCTGAACTAAAGCCTTAAGTGTACATTCACAGAGCTGCAAAGTGCTATGCTTTCAGCATAGGATGCTATCATTTCATTGACAATGCTACGCTGAAACACTTTATGACAAAAAGCTACGTCAAAAAAAAAAAAAAGAATTCTTTTTAAAAGAAAGAAAAACCTGCATCACAGTCTTGGTGTTGGCTGAAACAGAACCAAGGCAGCATAGGTCTTCAGACTGCAGACTTGTTTCATTAAGAAAAAAAAAGGGCCATGTTCAGAAAGGAGAGAAAGAAAAATCCAAAGAAAAACAGGAAAGATGATCACAAGGTTGCCACTGTATCACTTTGTTTTGGCCATTTTGATTTCTGTAATAGTTCAAGGCATAACCAGGCAATGAATGGGCAGATTTCCATCTTAGTCTGCCACCATGTCATGCATATGAGATGGTCTTTGTGCTTGTCTTTCCAGATGAGACAATAACTGAGGTGGTGTGTTCAGTGTATGCTTAGCTCATGGTAATACAGTCTGTGGTAAACCTGTTGGGAAAAAAATGCTCTTTACTAGGAGAACAAAAACATGCAGGTAGGTTACACTGTACTTTGGGAAGAACAGTTTGAATTTCACTGTGGGAAATCTATTATGATGAGGAAGGTATACACCATGATATGATACAATATAACAGAAACTGTCAAAATCCATCTTGTATAGTTTAGAACACGACTTGGATTTTTTTTTTTTAGTGCTGTTGAGATTGGTGGGTTTTGTAAATATGCTTGTGGGTTGCTTTTTTACCATTTGTATTTCTGTTCATGTGCGTGTAAAAGTATAGTAAAGTTTGCATATGTAATTTGTAGTATGTAATCTGACTGGAAATGCATCTTCACTTAAAAATTCGGCTGAAAATTCATTTGAAAAGAACATGAATGGGCTGCAACATGAAACACAGTTCATGTTCTTTTTACTGTTCGGTAAATGTTGTAACAAAAATTGCCATAAATACCCTGAAATACTCTGTTGCATTATCAGGGACAAAGCCCAGAACAAGGAGACGGATGCAGACGATGATCCACGCAAGCTGAAGCCAGGAGAAATCGACCCTAACCCTGAGACCAAGCCGGCCCGACCTGACCCTGTGGACATGGACGAAGATGGTAACCCATCCATTCTTTTTTTATCCTGCCTGTTTTGTTGTATACGGTGAGAAAACCATGTACAACTGGCCATAAACCAACTGATATGGGAAAAAAAAAAGATCAAAAGAATGAAATTGTCTGAACAGGTGCTATCATATAAGCTGGCTCAAATCTGTAGGTGCCAAAACATGAAAAGCGTTGTGTTGCTCTCTGTCATATAATCTTAAAGCAAACTGGACAAAGGGTTTGAAAACCCTATATGGTTAGAGAGTTTAAAAAAAAAAACCTCTGAACTAATTACTTTAAGTTTGAATATCCAGTGCTTAAAAATGAAGATTGGTAACTCATATCTATTTAAATATCTATTTAAAGCACCCTTTGTTTCCTTTCCCTTCACCCCAATGGGGATGCTGCGGGAGGTGTGTATGGGGGAAGAGGGTTTTATTTTAGGTATTTTGATTTGTTGTTTATTCAAGGCTCAAAGTGCAGATGCAAACATCATTGAAATGAAAGATATAATCAGAAAACTAATTAACTGCATATGATAAGGTTTAGAGATTAACAGTAAAAATTAACTTAGATTTTGGACAGTTGCAACTAGTTATCGATGACTGACTCAACGTTAGTCTCACCAAAATGAAGAATAAAAGTTCGCCAGGCCAAGATTTCTGCTGTAGCTGTAGTCACCAAGTCATGTGTCTAGCCCAGCCAACTACAGAGACCACATCAAGGCTGTTGCTGTGATAGTCAGGTGCTGTCACATGTTAATGATTAGTAAAGCTGACAAATGTTCTTCTTTACGGTATGAAAAGCTGTCTGTTTATCAATGTCAGGCTCAGAATTTGAAACACTGAAGGTCATGTGCATGACACTTTTTACAACAAACATGCAGACGGTCTAGCAAGCTGTCAAAAGTGTGCAGACAGGCTGACAGACAGGATGAAAAAGAGTGACAAGTGTTGTTGCAGAGCTGGAGATGCTGAGTGAAGCCAGGGCGCGTCTGGCCAACACGCAGGGCAAGAAGGCCAAACGCAAGGCCCGGGAAAAACAACTGGAAGAGGCCAGGTGAGGCCGGGGTCTGACAGTCATGTTCCTCACATCTGTGTGTACAGTCAGCATCATGGACTCCCTTGTGTACAGCTGCAGTTCCTTAACTGCCTTTTGAGGAATTTCCTTAACCCTCTTCTGTATGCACTTACCTGCGCTTACTTACGCCAAAAACCTACGGCAAGAGAATGTAACTCCGTAATTTGAACATGGTTACCCAATTTAAAAATTAATGTGGAAGAGAGGAAAGGAAATAATGAAATGAAAATAATTTTTAAAAATTCCTACAAATGCATATGTAGCTGTATGATAAGTTTGAAGAATGTCACATGAGCCATTTATTCGGGGGGGAAAAACTTCTTCAGAACTTTCTTATGAATTGTTGTTCATCATATCTATAACGTCATCCCAGTTGAAATCTAGGTCACTCTCAGCTTCATCACCCAGCACTTTCACTAAGTCTTACGCCGTAAATCCTACAAATCAGCTCATCTTCATCACTAAATCCTATGATAGAATGCCAGAAATCAAGGTTAGCCATGGTGAAAAACAGCACTTCGACCACAGAACTTTAAAAAAATCATAACTCAAGAAGGCTGAGCGCCTGCCAGCGCCCGGTAAAACATGTGGCAACAATGGGCGCTGCCAAGTTTCTCGTAGAAAAGGAAGTCTCGCGAGAACGTGATTTCCTTTTTCCTTTTACAATCCACTTCTGTCTGCAACAAACCGCAACTCAATACGTGCCGTAATTCTTGAGTTATAATTTTTTTAAGTTTTGTGGTCGAAGTGCTGTTTTTCACCATGGCTAACCTTGATTCATGGCAGTGTGATTTCTGGTCGGGCGCTAGCAGGCGCATGCTTGTCAAGAGAGTTAACCTAAAATTTTATCAAACAAATTTTATAGAGCAGTAGACAAACTTACAAAACTTTGGGTATTTTTTAGATAATTTTGTTTCTGAATGTCAAGTCCAGATCGCTTCAAATTTTTGCATTAAAAAAGGTCTAGTGGTAGATGTTGATTGCTGTGCATGTGTCGACCTCTTAGTAATTGATGTTTAAGCCTGATCATTGTGGTCACTGGTCTTGGAAAAATCCAAAATAGACCTGAAAGAGGATGCTGACTCCCAGCTTCTTGGTCATCTGAAGCACTGCCACTGCAGTTAACCGTGAGTGCAAACAGGACATAAGCTGCAGGAAAGTAAATAGTCTGTTTTTCATTTGTTTTGTTTTCTTTTTCCTTTTTTTTTTTTTATAGGGACATGGTTACAGGGTTTATAGGGTCCTTGAAAGTTTGTGGTCATGGAAATTTCAGTTTCCCATCGTAAGACTTCCACAGTCTTGGAGAATTCATTTGGAGGTGCTTTGATTGATGTTTTTTCGAGTAGTCATCATCACCATCTAAGCTTTTTCCTCTCATCAAGGAGAAGCAGGAAAATGTACATGCTGTAGTGAAAGAGATGGAAAACAGGACGGTAATCCTGAGGTGTCTTTCATTTGTATGTATCTGTGGTTAAATTTTGCCGTTGTATATTGGGGATCTGTCACTGATAGCTCTTGTGGGACATGTATTAGTTGACATGTGTACTGTGTTGTGCTTCATGCACGGTAGATGTAGCAGTTACCATCAAATTCCTTAAAAATCAGCTTCAGGTCCTGAAAAGTCCTGATTTTTTTTTTTTTTTTGTCAATAGATTTTGATATGTAGCATGGTTCATAGAGTAGATTTAGAAAAGTACTAAAAGCAAGAGTCCTGTTTATGTGGATAAAACGGAGTCCTGTTTGTGTACAAAACAGAAACTCAACATACCTCAAAATTTGTTGTCACTTTACCCCCTTTTAACATTTATATAACTTCAGAATTTGTTGTCACTTAACCTCTTTTAAACATTTATGTAACTGCTTTGTTTTTGTAATGGTCATTTTGATTTGGGTTGCTGATTTCCTTCATCTTTCTTTACGACATGGTGCTGAGATCACAAAACCTTTCATGATTACCCAATTCCACATTGGCATGAATCGCTCAAATGGCTGAATTTATTTTGAGGTGGCTTTCTTCATAATATGTGTATTCAGATGTGCACTGTTTGTTTGTGCCTCGGGAGCATGTCTCGCCCAGGAGTTGTAGGTATAAGACATGTGCTGCTTGAACTTGTTTACATTTCAAGAAATTGAAAGGTTTTGTTTTTTTTCGTCCCCTTGTTACAGACGTTTAGCTGCATTGCAGAAAAGGAGAGAATTGAGGGCAGCTGGAATCGAGTAAGTAACCCTTTTTTACATAGAATGTTACCATTGTCTGTGATTTTATTGTTGAGTTTTGTGTTTTACGTTTATTTTGTGGCCCATCATAACCATCAAAATTTCAGTCATTTTCCTGTAACAGTTTGTTATTAATAAGGCAGGAAAGATTTGTTCCCATTTCTGTTTTTATTTTCTTCACATAAGTGTTGCCTAGAGATGATTCCTTGATGCTTTGTATTTCTGTTTTCATTTTGATGTTGCTGACTATTGCTTGTCATCAGATTTTTGCGTCAGTACCTTGTAAACTTCAGATACATGTTGATATAGAAAATGGAATGCTTTGGTTGACAGTATGCAAATGAAAGCAGCTGTTGTCATGGAAAAAAAAAAAAAACTACAGCAACCACAAAACTGGCTCACACATATAGCTGTGGAAAGTTTTTCAGTGCTATTTGGAATCCGCTTTAAAAGCTGATCTGCAAATGAGGACAGTTCTCATCAAATTGATATCATACCATTAATGGTCGCCCAAGGCTATGCTCCTACATTATCTTGATGCTGTGAATGTGCAGTTTCATGTCGTTCAGTCTCTGTGTGAACTGTTTGCTACGGTGGAATCACTCGGTTAAAAACCTCCAGGAAACGGGTCTTCGAAGAGGAGTCTGTATTGGGTGGTAAACATGGCACAGACAAAGAAAAATGTGTTCCAAAAACAAGTCTTTATAGAGCCAGAGTCTTTAACTAGAGGTTATACTATTCATGGATGAATCCTCCATAAACATGAAAGGAATGAAAGAATGGACTTGTTTCAGAGTGCGACAGAAAAAGAAGAGGAAGCGAGGAGTGGACTACAATGCAGAAATCCCCTTTGAAAAGAAACCAGCTCCAGGCAAGTATATAAAAAAAAAAGAAGAAAAAAGTTGAAAGGCTCTTTGACTAAAGTTGACAATTGTTTGAGTATGTCAGGGTTTCTTTCAAAACACATTTTTGATCTATTTATGGGAAGACCTGTACCAGTAATTTCCATTCTTGTGTCACTGTCCTTGACATTGTCTTTTTTTTTCATCTTCCTTTTCTGTTATCCACTGTTTTTCAGTCTGTGTTCTATAAAGTCTTTCATCATGTTTTTTCCCACAAAATAAAAGTATAAACACATGCAAATCAGTTTTCCGCAGGCAGAGTGAGATCCTCATACATGTATGCACTGAATAATACCTGGCCATGCATTCCACGCTGTGCTGCTGGTAGTATCCATGACAAAGAATTACCATTGTCTCTCTGATTAACTCTGCCAGGAATCAGATGGTTTGTGTTGTTTCACCTGTCTGGATGACAAAGGATGATTAGCTCTGCCAGGAATCAGATGGTTTGTGTTGTTTCACCTGTCTGGATGACAAAGGGTAGATCACAGCACAGACAGGTATTGAGTCAACGTCATATGTCATAGTTTGCAGTGTCTTATGCAGAGGAGATATCCTTAATAGAACATTGTAGATGGAAACATAATGTAGTCTCCACATCTGATGTCATACATAGATGAGGCGCAGTGATTCACTTCAAAGCAGTCACATTAATCGCAGCACAAGTTGACTGATCATCCAGTTCCTCACCACGTTCAACACCCTGTGTGTTCTTGTGGCAGGTGCTGACTGTGACCTCATTCAAGTAAAACAAATCATTAACATGATCAATTTTCATCTGCATTAAACTAATCCAGGGTTCGTACAGTCCTTAAAAGTCCTTAAAAGTCCTTCATTTTGAGGGCATACTTTTTAAGGCCTTAAAAGTCCTTAAAAATCAGGCTTTTGCTGAAAGGTCTTTAAAAAGTCCTTAAATTTTGTCACTGCCTATGATTTTGAATAGAATCTGTGTAAAATCTCGAGTTTGTTAAAAAAAAAAAAAAGGCTTGAAATTGAATTTTAAAAAAAAAGAAAAAAGAAGTCGGAGTTAAGATCGACGATCTCACCAATGCGTCGTCTGCTAGGTCAAAACACCAGAGTTACCGGCCTTCATAGCGCATGCGTGTATGTGAATGAATGTTCCACCATTTTGAAATTGAGAAGTCAGCATGCCGGGGAAGTGTTTGTTTAACGTGGTTTGGCTGGAAAAAGACGAGTACAAAGAATGGCTGCAGGCAGACCCAGGTGGAGACAGAAGCAAGGCCTTTTGCAGCATTTGCAAGAAGATCATAGACATTAGTACAATGGGAGAACTGGCTGTAAATAGCCACAGAAAAGGAAAAAATCACTGCAACCTGATGAAGGCTTCATATCCTGCAGTTCGTGTTTCGAGTTTTTTTTTTTTTTTTTAATTCTACAACGAGCGACCGGCCCATCACTTCTAGCAGTTCACCATCTTGCAGTTCATCAACCAACAGTTCTGCTCCAACTCAGATGTCAGTGAACAGCCTGAGCCGTACTAAAAACAGAGGCAATGAAAGCTGAAATACTGAGGACTTTAACCCGAAGAGTGCCTATAAGCCGTCAGCTGACGCCAAAGTAAAAATGCTTTCCCAGTGCCTATGGGCCGTCCACTGACGTCATGCATTTTTCTTGAATTTTCATTCATTACTATTTCTATTAGCGGACTTAAATAGAGTGTGCGTAGTAAGCCTTATATGTCTGTGGTATTAAAATGATATGCAAATGACCACACGTGAGGGGAAAGCCCATTTATTCTCATCACTAACTGGATGACCAGCCAGCACTTCGTCTCGCTTGCAAAGATGGCGGCGCAACCTTCGACAAGGGTAGCGACCAAATCAACGTATTTACACAGCTGAGCAGGCTCTGCTAATCATTTTTGACAAAGACAATAATCTTTTATTCAACAACTTACTCGAGCATGAAGGTGAGATGATGATTGTGATGGAATTGCTGACCGTATTCGTCAGTTACTGAGTCGGGCTGTGTGACCTCAGTGTGTGTTCAGCTGACTGGTTTGCCAGCGTCGAACGAGCTCGCCTTGTGTGTACTCTGCACTGCGTGCCAGTGGCCAGTGATGTGATAGTCAGCGCGAGAGGGGAGCGTGGCCTGCTCGCGGCGTGACACGGGGCAGAGGAGAAGAGGAGGAGTGAAAGAGAGGGTTGAAGTCCAGCAAGGGGGCGTGGTGGGGGAGGGGGCGTGGTCGTGGACTGACCTGTCTGCATAGAGTGCGAGCGTCTTGACAGACTTCTAAACTGTTCTACTTTCATTTACATGTGTAATGTGACAATACAAACTTTATTTTCAACTTTTTTGCTTTGTGTTCTTTTTTGGATGTGAAGCTGTAGTGGTAAATACATATGTTTTTGATCGTGCAAAAAAATCTATCCAAATCTAAATGCCTAAATATTTTTTTATTATCAAAATTAAAACAAAAGAAGCCCAGATTCAAAATCTTCATTCAATTTCCTTCAAAAATCATATATATTTCATTGTTATATCTTTTGTAGTTTCTGAGCTAGAATTTTTTGTTAATTATTACCCCCAAATCATTAGATTTCCCTGGCACTGGGAAAGCCTTTGTATGTAACATTTTCGAGCAGCGAACGGGTTAATTAAAAGTAGTGACAGTCATTACAGCTTTCGTTCATGTGAAAGCAGTTCAAATCTGTTCCAGCGAATGTTCTCGGATTTTGCAGTTGCCAAACAGTTTCAGAGTGGAGAAAGAAAAACTTGCAACCTCTCAGTGTTTTGATGTTTATGCCCCCAGTGTTGTGACGTGTAGAGTTTTAGTTATAGAGGCATTTTACCCTCAGTGACTTCAAACAAACATGTATGACAAGAACTGAAATTCTTATGGACGTCAGGCAACATTTTTGTCAACTGCAAGATTGGAGAATCTGTTGTGTACAGTGAACATTTTCAAACATTTTTGTCAATTGATCACAAGAAGTGAGAATCCTACTTTGCTCTGCTGTAGTGTAACAAATAAATATTAACAATAACAGCTGAGATCCCTAAAATCTATGCTCGCAGAGGATCTATGATGTGAGCATTGAAGAGTAACAGCAAATGATTTAATTTGTGTCTGAATTTCATTATTATTTTATTTAAAATCATCCATGAAGTAAGTCCTTAAATTAAAAAAAAGGTGCTTCAAAAGTCCTTAAGAAGTCCTTAATTTTTTTTGTATGGAAATCTGTATGAACCCTGCTAATCAGAATCAGGAGATGCACCCATTTTTCATTTTCTGTGCACATTTGCAGTTGGTATAAAGGCCTCATGTACTGCAGCATAGTAACCAGAATGTGGCGCAGACTCCTTTACCATAGTGGGAGGGGCACGGTGGGGTGGTGGCTGCTTTTGGCCTGGTCAGGGACAGGTGATGGCACAACATGCACAATGTTCAAAGATACAAAGCATTTACTGCAAGAATTGAATGGTAGATAAGATTTCTGAAAACTGGAAAGTTAGCCTTTTTGAAATGGCAGAGTTACTCTTCCTTTGTTGTTCTCTTTGTTTTGCCTTTTTCCTTCATCAACCAATTTTTTTCCCACACTGCATCTTTTTTTTTTTCTCCTATGCTTCAGTTAGCAAACATTCAGTCTTCTGTTATAGGCAAAACAACAGCACTGGTTACATTAATATGTTGAAGTAGCTTTCGGTTTCAACAGGTAGCATGTGTGATGGTTTTCAGGCTTCTTCGATACTTCACAAGAAGCATATGACCCCTTGGATCCAAACTATAAGCGTCTGAGACAGCAGAACCTGGACGGGGAGAGGCGCTCTGACAAAGAAGATGTGAGTTGTGCTGTTGTAGCTGGACTTACTTCACTTGTCACCTTTCATTTCAGTTTCATTTAGACTTGACATGTACTGAATGTTGGGGCGGGAGATCATGCTACTCAAATAAATTCTCAAGAAGTGTCTTGAACAAAAAAAAATGTGTGAATACAAGAAAGCCAATAAAGCAAGATGAGGTTAATGAAAAAAAAGGCTCATTTGAACTTCAGATCCTAATCTCTGCCTCCATTCATAAGAAAGTGTAAATACAGTCTCTAAATTAACAGAATCTAAAGACAATCTCTAAAATAACAGTGGGTCATGGAGATAATCACTCAGTGACTAAACAATGCATATAACTTTCAGTCTTCTTACAACGATTATCACAGTTGTGGAGTTCAACTAATGGTACTTGTGATCAGCATAACATCGGTGAAGAACATTTCGTAGATCAGCAAGAATTTTCTTTTCCAGTGATCTGATATGAAAACAGAAATCACCATTTGTTTGACGACCTTGAGTGGTTGAGGTCCAACAACGGATATATAGAACTCAACTTTGCGTTAAAAAAAAAAAAGGAAAAGCTGAAGAAAGAAAACAGCTTTGCCTTCGTGGCAACTGAATCTTTATGATCTCAGGATGAAGATGTGTTTTATACAAAAATGGAAGAAAACATGTAAAATCACCTGCTAAGGGCCCCCCATCTAGACCCCACACCATCCATTCCCCACCTGTTAAGAGAATTCAACAGATGAATGGCCGTCTTATCAGGCACTGGTCACAACTGAATTGACAGAGTTTGGCAAATCAGTAAGCCTAACATGTATACATTTATTTACGAAAAAGAAAAGAACAACAATTAACACACCTATACAATTTAGTCTCTGATTCAGTTTCTTTCTGTTTAAAATCCATTTTATACTTAATACAGACACAGTAAATGTTCCATTCAACAGCGAAATGTCGGAAAGGAAATCTTTGCAAATAATGTACTAGCATTATTTTTTTCACCATTGTAAAGGGTAAACATCCTCTGTTTGATAGATGAAAAGATAGGAATTCTTATCAGTAGTTGTGTCTACTCTCTGGACTTTCTGCAGTTGATGTTGATGGGCTGGTGACAGATGAAGGCAAGAATTCCTGTCATTTCATCCACCAATCAGAGGGCCTCACAAGTAATGATGCATGGAAAGAAAGTGATGGGCCTTCATACTCAGAAAGATTTCCTTTGAGACCTGTAGTCCTTACAGACCACATTCACCTTGTGTGTATGAAAGATTTAGTGGATTTAAACAGAAAGAGGCTTAACCAGAGGCTATGTTGTTTGAACTTTGCCAGTCTTTTTCAGTTCTGTCTTTTTTATTTACATGAATTAATATAGGTGCCTGGCTGCATGATACAGAATTCTGTAAACATTTTTTGTAGTTGGGACTTGAGAAGTAATTCCCTGAGTGAGTGCAGACAGGAGAACTGGGATGACAACAGTTCAGGATTTGCCTGCATGTGGATGGATGGACATTCCATGCCTTGATGCTTGATCACTGCTCACACTGTGCTCTTTGAACCTGATTTCATGGATATGGACATTCCATGCCTTGATGCTTGATCACTGCTCACACTGTGCTCTTTGAACCTGATTTCATGGATATGACATTCTATGCTTGATGCTTGATCACTGCTAAACACCTGTGCTCTTTGAACCTGATTTCATGGATATGGACATTCCATGCCTTGATGCTTGATCACTGCTCACACTGTGCTCTTTGAACCTGATTTCATGGACTTCTTTCACTTTTATTTTGGTGAATGAGGGTTCAGAAAGCAGAGTTTTTTTCTTTTAGCTATGGGTTCAAAGCAGTCACTGTTTTTTTGTTTTTTTTTTGAACATCTAGGAATTTCTGATTTGGTCTTCCTTTAAAGTCTGGTGTTTGAAGCAGACAGACTGCCTCTTGTAGGTTTTCTTTTTGTTTGTTTTGAGATGCCTAGTCAGAGGTTTGTGGTATGATTCAGAATGTATGTGAGAGAGTTGCAGGAACATGCTATTATCCAGTCTAGAAGGCGTTGTGACTATCCACATTCACCCCATAAGAGTAGACTTCTCTGTTGATGAAAAGAAGCCTAACATATGTAATTCAGAAAGCTGCTTTTTGTTTGGTTGCCTTCCTTTTTTTGGGATGTAGCTGATATTGCAAGGGAAGGGTTATGCATGACACTTGTCTGCTTTTTGATCATTTCTGGCTTTTTTTCTTTCTTTCTTTCTTTCTTTTTTCCTTGTCACATAGTATCGTTAGATTTTTTTCTTCTTAGGGAGCTGGTGTCCTGATATTAGTCAACATTTAAATGATTACTGTTGAGTATAGATCACTTCATCCAATTTCATCTGTTTTAGGTTTGCCACATATTTTGTTTACGGTGTTTTCAGGTGAAATAGGGGTACGTGACACAAGAAACTCAGAACTGTGAATTTTTCTGAAACTTCCCTGTGTAGAAATCAGCTCCCAAGTCCTGAATTAAATGAGAACAGATAAAACAAGAGAATTTCAAAATAGAGTTGAAAAAATGTGGTGCTTGGGGAGTCATTTTTTTAGTAAGGTTGATAAAGTATTTGAAAATAAAGCCCTAGTGGTATGTGAATATTTGCAGTCATATGTGGGGGGAAAATTTTTGTTGTTTTTTATTAATTTCAAACCCCGTATTCCTCAGTTGAAGTTGAAAGGTTTTAAAAATGCTTTCAGTCAGAACCCAAACTATCCTCTTGTGACTACACTGTATCCCCTTCAGCCACAAATTCCCAACTCCGAAACATTGGCATCTATGTTTTATCATATTCAGAACTTGAAGCAGACCTGCCTGGTTATTGTTTAATATTTGATTATCAAATGAAATATATTGATGTGTCTACTAAGGGCTCCATTTCGCTTGCTGCAAAATCCTGGAAACCAGTTTCACCAAAATGGAGTGCTGTGTTAAATTTTGAAGTGTACTGCATACGAAAGTATGCTTGACAGGAAGGTCAGGAAACACAGCGCTCCATGGTTATTTCAGCACAAAACTCGTGTTTCAGGATAAGAATGTATTTTTAATTAAGCTTTACCTGCTTATGTGTGAGACGTTGCTTTTGAAGCTGACCCCACTGATCATTCAGAATTGTGCAATGGATGGTGATGTGCAGAGAGAGCGTCGGAAGGACAAGCAGAAACAGAAGAAACGCAAGGAGAATGATTTGCCAGGTGTCATTGCAGGCCAGACGAAGTAAGTCCTCTGCATGGCAGTCTGTTGGTATTGTTTTTATTGTTTTGTCACTGAGGAAGGTATATTGCCGAAAATTTCTCGTCTTGTTTTGTGTCGTGCATTAAAACTGCGTTACTTCACACTTTGTTTTGTGTGCTCTTCCGCTTTTTCAGTCTGTTGGTATGTTTGAAAAGAGACTGATTTTTGTCAGCAGAGTGGCCTTGTATTAATCCTTTTTCTTTTCCTCTGATAATTGCTATGATTGGTTAAATTGATTTTTGTTAAAAGAAAATGTTTGTGTTGTGTGATTTATTTGTATTCATCAACTTTTTTGTTGTTGTTTTATAGAGAGTTGTATACTGCTAGTGATTGGAGGGACAAAATTGACTGGTGCAGGAAAAGAAAGACGGATGAAGTGTTCAAGGGCATTGTTCATGTAATATTAGCAACGATAATTATCGGGAAGGGGAAAGGGGGTGTAGGGGGGATGCTGATAAAAATTTTAAGATTTTTTTTTAGAATTGTTTTTCAAATTCAAACAGATGATGTATGTTTATTTCTTTGTTTTTCAACCCAACAGTTTCCAGGAGCCTGTGAAGAAGCGAAGCAAGTTGGTGTTGCCGACCCCTCAGATCTCTGATGCTGAGCTGGAGGAGGTCAGTGGTCATTAAACTTTGCCACAGTGGGGATAAAGCCCTCCATCCCCTTCATCCCCTCCCCATCTGTTTCCCCACCCCCACACCTCTCCCCTACTGTCCAATCCCACTTGCTTTGGGAGGATCGATATTATGAGATGTCATGGCAGTAGTTCATCCCCATTCCCCATGTAGACCTTTTTATCTTACCATATTTTGTACAGACATGTTGTGAAACAACAGATAAGGTGAACATGAAGGAAGATGCCACAAGCCAGGTGATTGCACCTGTGGAATGTACTCACAGTGTTGTTTCAGCGTGCTGAGATAAACACTTTGCATGAGCCCTGATTCTCACGTGCAGCATCTTGTCTGGTTCAGTTTCTCAGTTTAACGACATGCCGACACATGCAAGCAGCAGTGGGGCTGTAAGCCATGAAATGATATGTTTACTTTTTTCAACTGTCGGTGAGCAGGAATTTCTCCCAGATTAGGCTAGTGTCACAGCCATTAAAAAGTCTTCGTATAGGTAAGAAATATACCTTCACTTTGATCACTGCAACTTCAGAATTGAATACTCAGGCATATTCCACAGGCCATGACATACTGTGAGAGTGCTCATAAAAAAAAGAAATGAAACCTGTCATGTTAGTAGAATAGTACATCCATATAGCAGTCAGCGCCTCTGTTCCTGCTGTCCTGATTGTTATTTCGGTGCTGTACAGGTGAATAGTACATCCATATAGCAGTCAGCGCCTCTGTTCCTGCTGTCCTGATTGTTATTTCGGTGCTGTACAGGTGAATAGTACATCCATATAGCAGTCAGCGTCTGTAGTCCTGATGGCTTTTCAGGTGCCTGTACAGTAGGTGAATAGTACATCCATATGCGGTCAGCGTCTGTAGTCCTGATGGCTGTTTCGGTGCTGTACAGGTGAATAGTACATCCATATGGCGGTCAGCGTCTGTAGTCCTGATGGCTGTTTCGGTGCTGTACAGGTGAATAGTACATCATATAGCAGTCAGCGTCTGTAGTCCTGATGGCTGTTTCAGTGCTGTACAGATGAACAGTACATCCATTAGCGGTCAGCGTCTGTAGTCCTGATGGCTGTTTCGGTGCTGTACCAGATGAACAGTACATCTCATATATAGCGGTCAGCGTCTGTAGTTATTGTCCGTAAGTATTGGCTGTTTCGGTGCTGTACAGATGAACAGTACATCCATATAGCGGTCAGCGTCTGTAGTCCTGATGGCTGTTTCGGTGCTGTACAGGTGGTGAAGCTGGGCCAGGCCAGTGAGATGGCGCGTCAGCAGGTGGAGGAGGCGGGACATGAGGACTCCTCCTCCAGAGGACTGCTCCAGGACTACAGTGCCACCCCCACCATGGCCGCCCTCCGCACCCCACGCACTCCTGCCACCCACGACACTATCCTGCAGGTCAGTGGTGAAACACATGCACCTGCAAACCACAGACGTGCACTCGCACACACCCCTTCACATCCTCCATCTCTCCCCTCTCCCATACACATTCCTTCTCATACACAGACACACAAACACACATGTGCGCATTAACACACACACACACACACACACACACACACACACACACAGAGAAATACACATTGTGCTCTTGTATGTGCATATTTCTCTCTTTTTATATGTCAATAATCCATAACAAATGCAAATGGTACAAATGCAACAAAACTGAATTGTCGCCAGGCTTTTTCGGCTTAGAAAATAAATGGTAACAAAATGAACATCAATAAGAAAAAAAAATACCATAGAAATAGGAAAAAATATGTTCTCATTTATGTACCAAGACATGCACGCTCATCTTTTTTCATGTATATATCTATCTCAGTTATTGATACTTCAAGAAATTGAATGTTCCTAAGCGTACTCTCTTTCTGCCCTCTCTCTGTTGTGTCTGATGCATCGTTTTGGTCACCCACAGGAAGCACAAAACATCATGGCCTTGACCAATGTGGACACCCCGCTGAAGGGAGGGCTGAACACCCCACTGCACGACAGCGACTTCAGCGGTGTCACCCCACGTCCCAGCACCATTCAGACCCCCAACACCGTGTTGGGCACACCCTACCGCACCCCGGCAGGGAAGGAGGTAGGTTGGACTGTGTTTGAAGGGAAGGCAAGCATTTCAACCTTGTGTATGTCATGTGTACTTGTGTGCATGTGGACTGAATGTGTTGTAAGGACCAGAAAAAAAGTGTGATGAGAAACAGAAAATGAGTGTGTGTGTAACAGTTTAATCATAGGTCTGTTCGTTATGTTTGCTTCTGAACTCTTGTGCAGTATGACATTAGTGGTTCAGACATTTTACTTTTACTCTGAGAGTTCAGGGTTTGAGTCCATGGTGGTAACCGGAGGGTGAAGAACGTAGGTGGGTTTGTCCAGTCGCCTTGGTCAAGCTATTTGCAGACTTGCAGGTGGTTATCAGTCTCCTTATGTATACACACACGCAAGAATGGACATGCATATCAAAGATCCCATGTCGGTGTTTGGTTGGTCCTGGGAACACACACACACAAAACAAACAAAAGGGAACAAGAACAAAACCAGCATGTTCTAGAATTGTAGAGAGGAAAGGGCACTGTGTGATGTTTCCCATCTTTGGTCTTTTGTCTGTTACAGAACTCTTATGAGCTCTTCGTCATGAGTTCATTGTGATATGATGATGTTTCTTACCTGTAAATGATATTTTTAGCGTTTCCTCCTTGTGATGAAATAGGCATCAGAATAGGAATATAGAACTTTGACTTGAAGCCATTAATCAAAGTAGCATCTTAAGAGTGCAGAAATTTAGTTGCCATTTTGTTTGTGTAGAAATTTAATTGCCATGTTGTTTGTGGGAAGAATATAGAGGCCTAGTCAGTAGAAGTGCCTCTGTTCTTGTTGAAGCAGGTATTGGACAGTGTTCAGTTCTGATCTTAATGTAGAAAACAAATGGCTGATAGAAGCCCTTGGCATTGAACTGGTGTGCCATCGTGAGGAGAAAATGCTGCAGCAGTGCGTGGACTGCAAGATACATATACTGTTAAGTGCTCAGTTTACTCTTGAAAACTGCCACATGCTCTGTAAATACATTACATGTTACATAACTTCCAGTCAATGTTGCACTTAGCTCCAACTTGATAGAAGTTGCACAAAAGCTCTCAGCTTTTTTGCCAGTTGAAAACTGCCTTTATCCTCAAACTGATCCAGACTATGGTCACAACCTTTCCTCAATGGTCCAAGCTGTCTGCATTGTTACCTCCCTTTGGCTGTATGGTTGTGCACTATATGCAATGTCCACTAAGACTACATTTGTAGCAACATGAAACCACTGAGTACTTGCATCACTTACGCCTTGTCTTTTAAGCAGTCAATTAGTGAGGTAAGGTTTGTTACATGTTATGTAAAAATCAGAATGGCTTGTATGATCCCTCTCTGTACTTACTTCTACCTGATTTACTGTCTTAACGGAGAGAGTGTTACCTTGACATCCTGTCCATGTTTCAGCCGGGGGTATGACACCACGAGGCAACGCGACACCTGTGGTGGGACGACCGGCCACCGACGCCAGCAGTGCAGGCAGTGCGACCCCTTCTGGCCAGACTCCATTCCTGACGGGACAAGCTCAACATCAATCAGATGGAGGAGGATGGGAGCATGTCAGGCAAATATTATCAGGTAGACCTTTGGAATGTTATTTTTGTTCCCCCGCAAGAAGTTTGGCTGTAGATTACCTAGATGCAAAATCATATTATAGAACATCTTTGTCTCAAATGGTTAAAGTGTATGCTGAATACCGGACCTTGGCTCATTGTATTGTCCGAATAATCGGTACTCAGACCATCATTTAGGTTCACAAGGAAATGGGGAGAAAAACCTGCCCTATCGTAGTATAGGAGACTCAAAGCACAGACCTAACATTCCCTCGCTTTCAGGGTTAATGCCTTATCCACCTAACCATTTTTGGATTCACTGAGGTCAGTTATCACCTCTGACAGTAATTTGTCCTTTGCCGTCTATTCTTGTTGGCCATCAGATTTCAACTAAGAGAAGTGAGGCTGTAGGCATGTTGTCTGGATCAGCTGTAACCAGGAGACAGTATTCATTAACAACTGAGGAACAACTGTGTGTAGTGAATAAGTGTGTAGTGTAGCACAGAAAGGTTGTTGAACTGCATGTTTTGGGCAGAGACAGATTATTTGTGCCTGGCATTCCACAGTCACAAACTATAAAATGAGGTTAATGACATTTTGTTGAAGTTGACGTTGTTAGTTTCTGTAGATAAAACAAATTCCATTTGAGGACTCTTCAGACAATACTCTTGGCAACAGCAGATGTGTTTGCTGAATAATAAATCTTTGAAATTTGTGAAAGAGGGAGAGAGATAAGTAGGCCTTTACTCAGTCTCTGTGGAGCTCAGTGAACGAAGGCATGTAGAGTTGCCTTGAAACCTGAATTTTTGATAAAAAAAAAGAAATGCTTCCACATGTACATCATCATCCATGAAAAATACAAGACAGATTTCTTTTAATTCCAGTGTTTGTACATATAAATCAGGATCCATGACAAGTACAAGACAGATTTCTTTTATTACCAGTGTTTGTACATATAAATCAGGATCTACAAGTCAGAAATAGCATAAAACAGATCCCGACAAGTACAAGACAGTTTCTTATTCAGTTTGTCAATCAGTCATGAAAGATCACAGGTTCTTCACTGCTTCAGCGAGAGATGAAGGATCAGCTGAAGATGGGACTGGCAGCTCTCCCAGCCCCCAAGAACGACTACGAGATCGTGGTGCCGGAGGACGAGTTGCAGGGGGACAGGGGGCCCATGGAGACGGGCCGGGTGGAGGACCAGGCCGACCTGGACGCCAGAAAGGAGGCAGAGCTGGAGCGCCGGCGCCAGGAGGAGATGAAGCGGCGGTCACAGGCCGTGCAGCGTGACCTGCCGCGCCCGGTGGACATCAACTCGGCCATCATGCGACCCTCAGGGCCCAACGACCCTCCTCTCACAGATCTGCAGAGGGTAGGTGGGGCTGAATGACTTAGAGTGTGACTTTGAAGGGATGATCAGTGAGACTGAGAATGTGAGATTTTAATCCTGGCAGGTGAACAGTTGTTTGATTTTCTGAATTTTCATGTTGGAAATGTGGCCTGTGAGTTTACTTTGGTAGCATGAGAAAATGTGTTATTTGATAAGCTTGGATTAAAAAAAAGAAAAAAACAAGAAATGAGGTACAGCATTCTGAGCTGAAGACTGAAATGAGCTTTAGATTTGATCATGTTGAAGCATTGAGGAATTTTGTGACTGGTGATTTGCTTCATCTTGGCCTCAATGCAGAATCATCACTTTTTGATAGATGCTTCATAATTGTATCTTTGAAATCAGATATACTGATTGTGGGGCCAGTCCTTTTTTCAGGAAGTTAGGAACTTGGAGATTTGAATGCACCTGAGACTGTTCTGAACATAAATGTTTTGGTAATTTTGATAGATTTTGTATGAAAATTACACCAAAGTCTGTTTCCTGTTCTCTTATGAAGATGTTGAACGGTATCTTTTTTTTTTAACTTGGAAGTGTGACTTTCATTCCATACTCCAGACTTTCACACATATGATGGAAATATCAGAATTTCTGATTGTTGTTTCTGACAATTCACTTTCGTCACAATATTGGTATAACTTTAGAATGATAGCGGACTTTAGATATTGAGCGATTAGAAAGGGAGTAGGAAGAGAACAGACTTGTTCTAAGGTCGAACGGTCACAGGATCTACCCTTTGATCCAGATCATCACCATGGATCTACTACAGTGGGATGGGTTAGTTCATGGGCCACATCCCAACCTTGTCTCAACTTTCAGTAAGATAATTCAGTATGTGTGTGTGTGTGTGTGTTTGTATGTAACGTTGCTGAAAAACCAGTAGGTGGAAACATGATCTTGTTGGCAGTGGTTGTGTGAGTCTTTTCTCTATTTAGCACAGGTAATTGGTCTTATCTCTGCGTTTATTTGATGTCAATTGCAGATACAGTGTGTACCCGTAATAATGAAATGTGCATCTAGTTTAAGTTTAAAGCCGTAGGGGCAGTGAATTATTAGTGGTTCACCATGTCCAGAACACGGCATCATGGAAGATGGAGTCTGACTCTCTCATTACTCCCATTCTGCAACCTTGAGCTCACCTGACCTGAATCAGGTACTGTTAACTGTGGGGTGGACAGACAGGATTTTCAAACCGCATAAATCTAACCCCAGGAGTGGTTTGATCTTGTGACCATCAGCTCTGCAGGCAGATGCACAAACCATTTGATTACTTACCCCTCTGCCCTCTTGTTTATGGTCTGTGGTGTAGGCTGCATATTGTTCATGGTTGGCACACAGGTGAGGAGGCATCGTTGTGCCTGAAGAACTACTCCACCACGATCTTACTGAGTGTAGGGATGTAGACAACAACAGACACAAACAGTTTACAGTGGATTCCGTGATGTGGGGCCAAGTGAATGGCAAAGGGAACTGGAATTGTTAAATTTTCATTACACCAGTCACCCCCCTGATGATGCCATTGTTCTTGACCTTGCTGCTGTACGGGCCACAGGCAGAAGAGCTGATCAAGAAGGAGATGCTGACGATGATGCACTACGACGCCCTCTACACCCCCACCCCTCAGCAGATGGGCATCACGCCGGGTGCCAAGAAGCCGGCCGGGCAGAAGGGCGTGCTGAACCAGGCCCAGCACGCAGCCTACCTGGAGGAGCACCCCTACGTGAAGTACAACGACCAGGACATTCTGCAGGTAGGATACTGCAGTCAGGATGGGGTTTTGATTTTCAGTTCTGCGTGATGCCTGTGATGGGAACTCAGCTGATTGCCCCCATTTTTTATTTCATTCGGTGCAACTCGTCAGCAAAGTTCTACGAAGACCATTGATTTTTTCTTCTTTTTTTTTGTTGTTGTTTTTCTTTGTTTGTTTAATTATCACCCTGACCTCCCCTAGCCCTTACAGCTGCTATATATCGCCATGCTGCATGTTGGGGAGGAGAGGAGAGGGGCGGTCAATCATGCAGGGATTCATGTTTCCTGAAAGTACCAAGCATCAACATAATGGGATGTTGCACAATATAAGGCATCAAATTTTGACTTGGACGAGGTTTTTTTTTTGTGGGGGGGAGGGAGGGGGGAGGGGGAGCCTTTAACATTGGTGTTACCAAGATTGAAAGACTGTAGGTGAAAGTTGGATTTGACTTTTAAACTGCCAGTCTTTTAATTTTTTTTTTTTCAGGGGGAGGGGGGTCACTTTTGTATTGGACATCTTTTTTAATAGCAATGGATGTCTTTTTGTTAAGAATCCAGGTTCATCTTCTCAAAGAGAACACAGTTGCTGCACTGTTTTTTGTTTTGTTGTTTTTGTTTTTTTCCCGTGAAATTGATTGTTGTCAGAAGTCATCAAAGAGTGATGTTCACCTGCACGATTCTTTTCAGGCCAAGGAGCTGCTGCAGCAGGAGATGCAGATGGTGAAGGAGGGCATGGGTCATGGCGACCTGTCGCTGGATGCCTTCAGCCAGGTGTGGGACGAGTGCTACGCCCAGGTGCTGTTCCTGCCCTCCCAGAACCGCTACATCCGCGCCTCCCTGGCCAGCAAGAAGGACCGCATCCAGTCCCTGGAGAAGAGGCTGGAGGTGAGGGGGAGGGCACGAGTTCTTCACGGGGTCGGGCAGGGTGGGGGGATTTTTGTTGTGTGGTTCAAGCTTCTAGGCAGTCTTGCAAGAGATGTTGAAAGAAACTTCCCATGGGAGAGTAGAGACTGGCTACGGTTAAAAACTTCTGTCTGTAGAGTCTTGTTTTCTCAGTGTATTGACGTCTTTTCCCAAAAAGACTCTCTCCCTACATTATCAAAAGACACGGTTTGTTTTTTTTTAAGGATTTGTGAAGGTCGTTGTTGAAGCTGTGGTCTGTGTCATGTTTATTGTTGGCTCTTGGTTCGATTGTGTTTGTGTCTAGGATAGTGCTCATACCAGGTGGCAGAATTTAGCCAGAACATGCTAATCCTGGAGCAGTTTGGACTGAGTGTCAGGTATTCCCCCCCCCCCCCCCCCCCCCCCCCGGAGGGTGCTGTTTGGTTATGTTTTGCATCCTTAGCATTTTGTAAGCGGTATGGATACTGACTGTGCAGAATGATTCTTCCTGTTTTTGTTCTTCAAAGAATTTTCATGATTACTTCATTTCTTCCTAAGCAGTTGTTAATACATCGGATATGAATGTGACCAATGAAGCTGGGTGCCTTGCTTCTCATCAGTGTTTTCTGTCTTGATCAACATCCTGTTGTTGATGGAACTAATGCATTGCTTCCTACTTCTCTCCAGAACAACAGGAATCACATGACCAAAGATGCCAAGCAGGCAGCCAAGCTGGAGAAGAAGTTGAAAATCATCCTTGGAGGATATCAGGTATCAGCTGTGTGAACGACAAATGTATTTTCCTGTCTCGTTCCTCTCCCCTTCTTTTCCTCACCTTACCAACCTTGAATAAATCTGACTGTATGTTAGGAAATGGGTCAGATATCGCATTTGATCATTTTATATTCAAGAGCTGAAACAATTGAGACCGCTGTTGAAAGTAATCGCTCTGCCACTGTCCCCTCCACTACACTCTCCTATCCTTTCAACCTGCCTGTAACCTCCCTCTCTCTCCTGCCCTTTTTCCTCCACCTTATTCCCAGTGTAAAGTCCCCTTCTTTCTGGTGCTGCCTCCTTGTGTCATGTGTCTGACACTAATCATTTGTTGCATGCCGTTGTCCTTCGTGTATCCAGTCCTCTTTGCCCCATCAGAGTGTCTGACATTGGTCATTTGTTGCATGCCGTTGTCCTTTGTGCATCCAGTCCTCTTTGCCCCATCAGAGTGTCTGACATTGGTCATTTGTTGCATGCCGTTGTCCTTTGTGCATCCAGTCCTCTTTGCCCCATCAGAGAGTGTCTGACATTGGTCATTTGTTGCATGCCGTTGTCCTTTGTGCATCCAGTCCTCTTTGCCCAATCAGAGAGTGTCTGACATTGGTCATTTGTTGCATGCCGTTGTCCTTCGTGTATCCAGTCCTCTTTGCCCCATCAGAGTGTCTGACATTGGTCATTTGTTGCATGCCTTGTCCTTTGTGCATCCAGTCCTCTTTGCCCAATCAGAGAGTGTCTGACATTGTCATTTGTTGCATGCCGTTGTCCTTTGTGCATCCAGTCCTCTTTGCCCAATCAGAGAGTGTCTGACATTGGTCATTTGTTGCATGCCGTTGTCCTTTGTGCATCCAGTCCTCTTTGCCCCATCAGAGTGTCTGACATTGGTCATTTGTTGCATGCCGTTGTCCTTGTGCATCCAGTCCTCTTTGCCCCATCAGAGTGTCTGACATTGGTCATTTGTTGCATGCCGTTGTCCTTTGTGCATCCAGTCCTCTTTGCCCAATCAGAGAGTGTCTGACATTGGTCATTTGTTGCATGCCGTTGTCCTTTGTGCATCCAGTCCTCTTTGCCCCATCAGAGTGTCTGACATTGGTCATTTGTTGCATGCCGTTGTCCTTTGTGCATCCAGTCCTCTTTGCCCAATCAGAGAGTGTCTGACATTGGTCATTTGTTGCATGCCGTTGTCCTTTGTGCATCCAGTCCTCTTTGCCCCATCGGAGTGTCTGACATTGGTCATTTGTTACATGCCGTTGTCCTTTGTGCATCCAGTCCTCTTTGCCCCATCAGAGTGTCTAACATTGGTCATTTGTTGCATGCCTTTGTCCTTTGTGCATCCAGTCCTCTTTGCCCCATCAGAGAGTGTCTGACATCGATCATTTGTTGCATGCCTTTGTCCTTCGGGCATCCAGTCCTCTTTGCCCCATCAGAGATGCTAGAAACTTTTTTCAGTACAAATTGTATCCAGGCTTCCAATCTGTTTTTGTACGTTCCTGTTCCCTGTCACTCTTTCACTTTGCTTTTTAGTTGCTGCCTTTCTTTTATGTGCCTTTGCAGTCCATTTTCTGTCTTTGTTCTGGAAAATCTATACTTTTCATTTCTCTGGTCACAGTTCATAGCATGCATACGGTTGTTGTTTTTGTAATCTGGCCACAATGCAGTGAGACTGTACACACTCTCCAGAGTTGATACTAACTTGCCATTCTGCAGTGTCTGTTTGCTGATAAGGATTTTTGGTTTCTTTTTGGTTGCATGAGCTGAAACAATTAAGACCGCTGTTGAAGATAATTACTCTCCCTCTGTCCCCTCCACTGTACTCTCCCATCCTTTCATTTTGTTTTGGTCATTATTTCATTTTTCTTCTTTTTTTCACTGTCCTTGCTTTGCTGTGCTGTCCCAGGCCCAGGGTCTGGTCAAGCAGATGGTAAGTTAGGGTGCAGGTGAGTAGTTTCACCATGTGGAGAGCTCTTCAGGCTCAGTGATCTCGCTGTCCTTGCTTTGCTGTGCTGTCCCAGGCCCAGGGTCTGGTCAAGCAGATGGTAAGTTAGGGTGCAGGTGAGTAGTTTCACCATGTGGAGAGCTCTTCAGGCTCAGTGATCTCGCTGTCCTTGCCTTGCTGTGCAGTCCCGGGCCCAGGGTCTGGTCAAGCAGATGACTGACTTGTCGGACCAGCTGGAACAGACCTACCTGGAGAGGAACACCTTTGACAACCTCCGCCAGCATGAGATCGGCGCCATCCCTAAACGCATGGAGGTCAGTCACACCGCTGTGCCCTGGTAGATACACAGTAGACTTTTGCAGTGGGAACAGACTTCGAGGACCAGATTATCAAATGGGTGCAACAATGTTTACAGTGTGGTGAAAGTTGCAGAATGTGGCAATAGTGGAAGGCATGAATTGAAAATATTTTAATGATAATGAACATTAGTGTGTGGTTGTATGTGTATGGTGTATGTTGTGTTGCAAGACAGTGGATGAGCATTGTGCATGTTTGTTTGACACTGTTGTGCAGTGACTTTTTCAACGGAATATGGGGTCATTGGAGAACATGTGTGTGTTGAAGGTTTATTTTACATTGCGTGTGTTTATTTTCATTTGTAAGATTTTATTTAGCAATCATAGCATTTAGTGTATGTGGGCAGGTGTATTATGATTTTTGCGAACGTTGAAACAATTACCTGCTCCTGAGGTCCCAATTCAAGCAGTTACATGCGCATTACATTTTTTTGGTCACATATTGCATACTACTCCACTAAAATCTGTGCGACTCAGAGATGGGGAAAAGGCATTGAGAATGGGTTTTCTGGTGGTATGCTGTTCCAGTCGCTGAAGGAAGACGTACAGCGGCAGATGGAACGAGAAAGGGAACTGCAGAAACGGTACAGCGAGCTTCAACATAAACGGGACATCAGCTACAGATGAAGCCTCTCCCTCCTGTCGTGTGGGTCTGAGTGTGTTGGTGATGTCACCTCGTCATGTGCTGGTTGCCTGGACTGTAGATGAACAGTGAAGGGGTTGAGTTCGTCTTGTTTGTGAATAGCATGTGCTCTTGAAAGACACTCTGCATCTTGATGGAGATCTCTGTGAGGGTTAAAACATTGTTGCTTAAAAACTTTCTCCTTTTTTGTGTGAGGAGTATGAAAAATAAGTTGCTGCATAAATGTTGTTGCACATTTTTGTCATTTCGGCAGAAGACTCGGTTGTTTTAAGAAATTAAGTGGTTTGAGTGTGTGTTCCAGACTGCCTTTTATTTCTGTGGAAGGTACATGTCATGCAGATAAAAAGAAAAGTGTCTGAAGAGAAAGTAACCAAACAAGATGATGGTCAGCTTAACAATTTTATTCTGTGAAGCTGTTATGTTTTCTGATGTTGGTATGTATAATCTGATTATTTAACATCAAAAGAAAAACATGTATATGAAATTTATAATGTCGTGCATGAAAGTAACAACGTAAGCTTAAAAATATGAAGTTATTTTGTAATATACTGATAATGCTTTAAGATATTAAATGTGAACTCAACATGCTTGTTGCAAATTTTATTTCTGTGTGAAACATGAACTTACCCAGAAAGAAATTTGGCTGTTTGCTGTGAGACAGGTGTAAATGTGCATGCACATGTTTACAAGTGTGAGTGAATGTGGTGTGTGCGTGTGTAAGTATGTATGTTTGAATTTGTGGTCGTCGTTTGGTTGAAAGTAGCCGTGTCATCAGAATGTCTTGTACGGTTAATGGTCGTGTAACTCTGTCCCCTTCTGTTTTGAGAAGTAGTCTTATGTTGGGTAATGTCAGAGAGAATGACAAGAAAATATTTCCATTTATACCACAAATCAACCACTGAAATACACATGCATGTATGCTAATGTGTGCATATACACACACAGAGGCACATATACATGCATGCATGCACGCGCGCACATGTGCGTACACATGCACACTCACACACACACACAGTGTGCACACACACACACTCGCATGCGCACTCACACACACATATGCACACACACACACACACACACACACACACACACACACACAATGTGTGACCCTTTACTGTACAATTAGTCTGTCATTATTGTCAGTTTTTAACACATCCTCTTCCAGAAACTGTCGATGCCCTTTCCAGTAGCACAGGCCTGGCATGGGGATGGCAGGAGGGAGGAGGAGAAGGGATGGAGGGAAGGGAAGAAGGGAATGTGCTGGGGGTTCAGGGTTCTTTACAAACTGTGTCCATGCCTTCACAACAGTCTGTGTTGGTGATTTTCTCTTTCCTGTCACTCTCTTCCACTCTGCTTTTTTTCTCCTGTTTTTTTCTTCTGTCTTTGATGCCTTCCTGTTTTTTGTGCCTGTGTTGCTTATTCTTCTAAGTCTTTGCTCCAGAAATTCTGCACTTTTTTCCTACTCTTTTGTTGTTGTAGTAGTGTGTCTAGGTGGTGCTGCTCCACTTAGTGTTTAAGGTGAATGCTAGCTGTTCCTTGTGCAGCGTCGATTTACCAGTGTGACATTTTTGTTAGGTCTTTTTTTTCTCCTTTTTACACGTTTGGGTGGGGTTTTTTGTTTTTCCTGTTCTTTTTTCAACAGAGGGTGAAAACTCGAGGGGAATGTTTGGTATCCCTGGCACGGCCTAGTTCTGCGCGTCTGAAGAATGTTCACAGTTTTAAAGTTCTATATGTAATGTTTGTAAACAGTTGTATTTTAATGGTGTGGTGGGGGTCGGCAGGGGGGATGGAGGGGGTGTGGGGGTTACATACTGTGACAGTCATGGTAAGGTCTTGTGTGATTGTCTGGGCTTTCATACTAAACTACAATTAAATCAGACAAATAGTACAAGAATTACGAGCTGTTGAAGCAGACTCCTCCTTTGTCAGTCATTTTGAAACATGTCTGCATGTATATACACACATATATATATGCAAGGATTTTATCTGAGCAACAGACATAGGACACTGGATGCATAGCTGCCAACCCTCCCGAAATTTTCGGGAAACTCCCGAAAATTAAAATCTGACAGGAAATCCCGAAAGTAGTCTTTTTTTCCCGAAAAATGAAAAATCAAAAATGACTTCACGTTTCGGTAATTTTTTGCAAGGTGTCGGTAAAAAGACACATCGGTTTACCAAAACAAATCGACTTCCGCCCGGTACTTCCGTCCGGTACTTCCATCCGCGTGAAAATGGCTTCAGGAAAGCAGTGCCACATGGACTCGAAAAAAAGGGCAAAAGTCAAGTTTTTGCCGTGATACAAAGTCGACTACGCCTTCATTGATGCATCCAAGAGAGATGAATATCATGCGTTTTGTAAAGAATGCCGTACTGACATCAACATCTCACATGGTGGAAAAAAAGACATCGAACTTCATGCCTCTTCTGCCAAGCACAAGAGGAATGCGGCAATGATGCCATGATGGTGGTACATGGTCAAAGCCAACATGAGTGGGGCTTGCTATGAGCAGCAGTTGAGTTTCCAATAGAGCTGTTGAAAAAAGCGAAGTCGGCAACATCAGATGCCCTCAAGGACAGAGAACAACTCAATCCCCCCCCCTCCCCCTCCCCCCCCCTTCAGCATCCTCCTCCTGTTAGGCTGACAGGTTGTGAAAAAAAAAAGTGTAGTTCTGAACAGATATAGGTGTACATTGTAGGAAAGAAATTTTTCCTTAGTGATCCCCCCCCCCCCCTTTTTTTGTGTTCTTTATTACCATGGTGATGATGATTACCAACATCTTGATAGAAACTTTCAGTTTGCTGTTACAAGACTATAGAGAATCAGATACCCAGGGATGATGAAACAAGAAAATTGCAATATTGGTGGTATCCATTGTATACAGACTGAAAAACCAAGACTTCCAAAGCATCTTTCATCGTAGCAAGATAATCTAGGAGCAAAGGGCAACATAAATGGACATTAGTCTGGAGACTTTTCTTCTCTGCATAACCTGTCAAGCCACAGTTTACTTCTTGGACTGAAGTGGTAAGTTGAAGTGCTTTCTAATGTTGAGTAATGTGTGATGACTGTAATTTTTGTAATCTGTATGCTTTGCTATCAGTACTGTTCATGTCTAATTCTAGCATGATGAGATGGAAGAAATATCCCCTTTTGACCCCAGAAAAGCTAATTTTTTTAACCTCCAAATGTGCATGTACCCGTCAGCGTCTGGGGGCGTTGCCCCCAGACCCCCAGCAGGGGCATTACCCCTGCACCCCACCAGGGGCCTACGGCAGCCCCCGGACCCCCGCCTTCTCACAGGAATTTCTGTTCCAACAGGTTGGCAGCTATGCTGGATGGTTTGCTCTTGAAAATGGCGGAAAGAGTTTCAGTCAAATCGCACCCCATGCTTGCAATTTTTCGCAAAGTTTGGCACAGCAGTCTGTTGATAATCAAGCTGCACCCTGTTTTCTGCTTTTATGGACTTGCATAAATGAACTTATTTCATGACAGTATGCGTGAATGGCATCTCTCATTCATACTGTGCGGTGGAAGCGATTTTCTGTCCATGGGAGCTACCCATCAACGATCTTTTCCAAACCAAGCCCCTGAAGAAAAAACTGAAGTTTCTGTCAGGCCAGTGCATACTTCTTTGCTGACTGCTCTGGACCAGTGGACGTCGAATAAGCCAAGACTTCTTTGTGGTCACATACTGGGACCAAGAGAATGGTCACCAGCCGTTACAGCAGCGACAAATTGAAAGGCCGGTCTGTATCAGCTTATCGAGCCAGTGAGATCAGAAAGGCTTCAAATTTAACTCTAGGGTCACAAGCTTTCATTTGGAAACAAAAGCAAGTTTTGATTTATTTCAGATCGGGGTAACTTGCCAGCAACAACCCTTGTTGCTGTGGAGTGATTTTTGTTTCAGATTAAGGGTACCTGAGGATTCAAAAAAACATTTTTTGCATAAGCCTCTTTACACTTTGGCCTGTAATCTCCAAATGTCATACTGATTTTCTTAGAACTAACTCTTTAATATCACTTTCATTTCAGCTCTGTAAAGCTTGTCAACAACTATCTTTTTTTTTTTTTTTTTCGTCTTGATTCTCTGATGAAAATACCTGCATAGATTTCCAAAATATCCTGTTGATTTTCTTTGAACTAAGACGTGCTGTAAGCCTTTGATTTTTCTGATGAAACAGTGTGTATGTATTAAGTTTGTAGATGTGCATTGTTGTAGTCTGTGGAGGTTATGTCTTTCCACAGAGTTGCCAGGGTCCTCGAAAGATTGGGAGAAACAAACAGGAATGTTTTCAGAGCAAGGTGGCAGACCAGAGAAATGCCCTTTAAATTTTGGTTGTCAGTGTGTGTTGCTGACCATCACTGATTTCACTGTTGGTTTGCTGCTGGCTTGTTTCAGTGTGTGTGTGTGTGTGTGTGTGTGTGTGTACATACTCCATGAACTGCTTTAGTATTTCTCTTGTCATTAGACCATTTTTTAAGTCGTCGAATAACAAAACGGCAATCCAGAAAATCCTTGAAATACACATGAAAAGAATTGTCTGAACCCAGTTTCATGATTCTGCCATGAAGAAGAGTGGCTGCAGAATCCAAATAGACCCAAATCCCAGGGAGGAGCATTACCAGCTCACTGTTTGTACTCATTGTCAAATTATCAAAAGTGACTTATGACTAATTTTTTCAGAGAGTGATTGCATAAAGGTAGTCTTAATTTTCTATAACAAACATTTATGAATATTGTGGTAGAAGGGCTGGGCGATCTACAGGCTGTTGTATGAGCTGAAGATGAATGGTGAATTTGAGTACATGGTGAGGGTAAGTCTTTTTTCTTTCTTTTTTTTTTCTTTCCTGAGCACAATGGAGAGGTGGTACTGTGTCATGATGTCATTGTTATGTTCACAGGTGACATTTTATGTACATAAAACATGAATTAAGTGTAATAAATGTTCAGCAAAACGATGGATGCATGAGAAGTTCCATTGTTTGTCTGTGAGTGAGAGTATGTGTTTGTGCAGTGTACATCCACTTCAGAATTGTTTTGCAATACTGGTGTAATATCTAACTTTGTCACCAGCTAGTGTAAGGCAGTGGTTAGTGTTGTGGATTCTTAGTTAGTACTTCGTCACCAGCTAGTGTAAGGCAGTGGTTAGTGTTGTGGATTCTTAGTTAGAAGGTCATGGGTTTGATTCCCATTAGAGCCATTTGTTTATGGGAATTTTCTGCTCCAACCGGATCCCACCCAGCTCACTTTGGAAAATTGGAACCACAGATTAAGTTCCATCCACTTAATGAATGCAGCTCAGAGTGTTGCTAAAATTTCCTGGCCAACACTGCAGGTGTCTGTATGTCTCAGACACCATGATACGAAAGTAAACATATTAGAGTACAAGAGTAAAGGAACTCTTGGCATCATCTTCATCACATTATCCTCATCGATAAACAAAAAAAGGTCGAATTTTGTGCTCCTGCTATGCTGTTGTGGAGACCTCAATGTCAATTTTCTCACGGCTTCCATGTTCTCTGTGACTTTGTGTTGAGTTGGCCAGTATTGGCAGGTTCATGGGGACTGTACCTGAACAGATGTGATGGCGCCCTCTGGAGTTGCTCACTCTTTTTATCGGGGGGCTTAGTAGGTGGCGTCCTGCGTACCTTAGATCAGAACAGGCAGCACTGAACATGACTGAAGTGACAGGGCAGCAGGGCAGTGTTTGATGGGGTGGCTTGACATTGGTTGCTCCCTGTGGACTACTGCTGCTGGGCTGTAGTGGGACAAGCCAGGGTGTGGTGATGGACTGGAAGCCTTTATGCGCAGCATGGCGGTGATGCCACTGAAGTGGCACAGAAGGTGGGACAGAAAAAGAGTATCTTTGTCACAGCAGATGTCCTCAGTACAGACTGCTGTCCCTGGCTAGAGTGTGTTGCCAGAATACAGCACCATTCCTTTTGTTTATTAAGTGTTCTGGTTTACCCATCTCGGCAGGTTTTTCAACAGAAGTTTAGCAGGGACAGCGACTGTCGTGCCACGGTTCTTTAACTTGCACTTAATGCATGTTCTTCGCAGGGTCTTCGTTTAGCGTCACATCCAAAATGCCTGTGCTCAGACCACCACAACAGGTCTCCAACAAGAAAGCCTTTTACCATGTCTGGAGTGTTAATGACAGGTTTGTGGCTCTTGATGGGGAACTGCACGTGGTAGCAGCACTACGAAATTGTGAATACCACAGTTCTGAGAAGACTTATGTAGAAGTGTCAGAGGTTTTCATGGTTGTCTCCTCCTTCCTCGTTCTTGTTTGATGTCTGCCTGGAGATTATAATATAGTAGGCATTTCAGGATTTAAGCCACCTCGACATCCATGGCAGGAGGTTTGCCTGTTTGATTTACATTGATGATGTGAGGAAACGGCGAAGCATAACTATGAACTTGTCACCAGACTGGAAAAAAGCATTCAGAACATACAGAATGGAAGTCAGCTGTGAGAGAAGCAAATTCTGGGCCAAGCATCAGGAAAATACGGCCTAGAAATTCAACAGTTCCGGACATCAAGATTCATTCAACTTCACATTGAACAGACAGGAAGTGAAATACCTCGAGTATCTTGGGTCCATTCTGAGAGAGGCTGGGCGCTCTGCTAAGGAAGCAACGTTACTTCTGTGTGCCATGACAAGATTTGCCCCCCTACATGCATGCGTGTGCGCACACGCATACACGCACACACGTACATTCTCTCATACACTCACACAAGCAGGCACGCATGCACGCATGTGCACGCTCGCATACACACGCATACACGTACACAAGAAATCTTGCTGCCCGTCTTGTCATTTTGTCACTTGGTGGTATAGGTGTAGACTTAGCCTCCCCCTACGTCCTCCTTCTCCTCCTCTCTCCCATCCCTCACAC
>CM065727.1:72849087-72861587 GCA_033310375.1 Conus canariensis | reverse complement strand
GAATCAACCTCTGTCTCTTCTGCCTGTCTCTGATGGACTTCATCTTCGTCACTCTGGCCTTCTTCCTATACGTGGAGAAGCTCCGTCTGAAGGATTTCACCACTTCTTACAGGAATTTCGGATTCTTGACCAAGGTGTTGATCAACAATCGGGTGTTGGGGCTGTACACAGGCGCTGTGTTTTCCTCACAGTTTGTGTCGGCTGTCATTGCCGGGAGCGGTGTCTGTGTGTGGTCTGGCCTTTCCGAGCCAACGCTGTGCTGAAGACGAAGACTGTGGGCGTGGTTCTCCTCGTGGGAAGTCTCCTGATCTTCGCAGGACGGGTCCTCACGGAGATGAAGCACCACCTGGTGTGTGTGGAGGACATAGAAACAGGGCTGAAATCTTTCCTGGCCACAATCAGCGAGTTCTACCGGGACAACAAGAACCTGATCAACATCCTGGACGGAACAGTCTATGGTCTGTGTCTCCCGGTGATCCTGTGCACCTTCGTTATCGTCACAACGATCATCACGGCTGTCACTCTCCAGCAAAGCACTCAGTTCCAGAAACAGTCCTCCTCCTCCTCTACCACAGCTCTCTCAGCTCGTAACGTTGCTGTGACCAAGATGTTGATCTACCTATCGTTACAGTTCATCGTTCTCAACACGCCCAACATATTGTTCCGTGTCTCTCTCCTCTTTCTTCCTGAGCTCAACACCACGAGGAACTGGGCCAACCTCTACTTCTTCTTCATTGGGCTGACGGGGTTGTGTGGTATGCTCAGTTCTTCGCTCAATTTCTTGATCTATTATTTCTCTGGCTCTAAATATCGCGAAAGCGTGCAGGCGATGCTGTGCAGTGCAGGAAGGCGACGTCAAGTGAAGCTGTAGTGGGTTATAGCACTAACGGTTGGTCACAGCCGCCTCAAGGGCTCAGGCAGGACGGCTCTTGCCTGTCCCGTTCCAGCTGAAGAAGATGGTTCAAATCCTCAAAGCAGGCAAGGAGTGAAGTCTTTGGTTCAAAATTCACGTGGTAAGTAAAAAAAAAAAAAATTGAGGTCTTTGGTTCCATTCCATGTGGCAGGCGAATAAATGTAGATCTTTAGTTCAGACCCACATACTGCACACAGCTATTGGGTTGTTTTTTTTTCAAGTCCAAATACCAGACGAAATTTCTGAGTCTTTTGTTCACATTCACATACAGACGAAGATCTTGAGGACTTTAGTTAAAATTCACAAACCAGGTCGAAGTATACGACTAACATCACTTACGAGGCACAGAGATTAGGCCTCCGGTTCAAATGCACATGTCAGATACGGAGATCGAAATCTTTAGTTATATGCACATTCCAGGCAGGTAAATTAGGGTCTTGGGTTCAAATGTACATATCAGGCGAAGAGGCTGAGGCATCGGATTCATATCCACATACCAGAAGAAGCGATCGGGGATTTCGATTCAGATATCTAGTTCATATGCTCATACCAGGCGAAGAGATTAAGGCATCTGTTCATATGCACATACCTGGCAAAGAGTTTGTAGCTTATGGCTCATAGTCACACACACCAGATGAAAAGATTGAGATCTTTGATTCCAATACACACATCAGCGAAGAAGTAGAGGCCTATGGTTCAACCAAGCACAAAGGTAAAGAGATTGAGGTCTTTGATTCCAAGCCTTATTCCAGCCCTTCTACCACGTATTTTCAAACACAGCGTAAGTTTAATCAACAAACTTTCGTTAGTGTTTGCACACAGCCACTTAAGCGGTGATTTTATTCCCCCCCCCCCCCTCCCCCCGAATTGTTTAGTTACTTCAAGGGCTTTTGAGTCTGTGATTTGAGTAGTTATTGAGTAGGTCCTTGATGAACCATGGAATGACATCCAATATTCGTGTCAGTATCTCAAGATAACAGCAGAAAAAATGTTCGTATTTAGATTAGATCTTTGTTCAAACAAAGTGTATGAAAACAATAGTAAAAATAAAGATGAAATATTGCTACACCTGACATCGGACAAAACTCTTCTGCCACACAATGGCTTTAGCGTAAATCTACTGCACTGTAGTCATGGCTTTATCGTAAATCTACTGCACTGTAGTCATGGCTTTATCGTAAATCTGCTGCACTATAGTCATGGCTTTACCTGCACTATAGTCATGGCTTTATCGTAAATCTACTGCACTATAGTCATGGCTTTATCTGCACTACAGTCATGGCTTTATCGTAAATCTGCTGCACTATAGTCATGGCTTTATCGTAAATCTACTGCACTGTAGTCATGGCTTTATCGTAAATCTACTGCACTACAGTCATGGCTTTATCGTAAATCTACTGCACACAGTCATGGCTTTATCGTAAATCTACTGCACTACAGTCATGGCTTTATCGTAAATCTACTGCACTACAGTCATGGCTTTATCGTAAATCTACTGCACTATAGTCCATGGCTTTTAATATACGTAATATGTTATCTAAACTACTGCACTACAGTCATGGCTTTATCGTAAATCTACTGCACTACAGTCATGGCTTTATCGTAAATCTACTGCACTATAGTCATGGCTTTATCGTAAATCTACTGCACTATAGTCATGGCTTTATCGTAAATCTACTGCACTATAGTCGTGGCTTTATCGTAAATCTGCTGCATTATAGTCATGGCTTTATTGTAAATCTGCTGCACTATAGTCATGGCTTTATCGTAAATCTGCCGCACTAAGTCATGACTTATCGTAAATCTACTGCACTTTAGTCAGCTTCTGTGTATCATGAAAATAAAACTGAAATAAAGAAGCTGCTGTTATGTGCGGTTAATACCGAGGGCGTACGGTTTGGGAGATGTTGGGTTCGTGTCTTATCGCGTTTATTTGTTAGCAGAATCTTTTAGCCCGAGCCGGCCGCAGAGTTCAGTGTGATATAGGTTCAAATGGGATGCCTGGATTCAGAAAATTGAGTTTCATCCCCATACTGAACGCATCTCTGAGAATATAGTTAAGGTTTTATCACCAACGCTTCAGGTTCTGTATCTCTCGGGCCTGCTGAACACTTTGATAAAATGTGAAAGGAGAGTAGATTATAACGAGGTCGTTAGTCTTAGACCAGAACGAAACTCCGCAGCATCATTTTCATCAGCAGCATCCCCACCTTGGCTTAAGACTGTGTCAGACCAATTGACATAGGCTAGAACACCAAGGCTACATCAAAATGTTATGCTGTGCATTGTTATGCGGGGATTGTCTTCAGTCGTGACAAGCTCCTACCATAACATTATCAGTCTCCAAAATCCCTCGAAGTTGGAGTGTGGCTGCCCATGTAGCGGGGTAATCAAAAACGGTCACACACGTAATGTTCTCATCCCTAGCTGATGCGTTCAAGTACTTCGACTGTTCGGATAATCCCTGGAGTCTTTTAGCCAGGATACGACGACAACAACAACAACAACAACAACAATAATAACAACAGCATCAGCAGCATCCTCATTTACCATCATAAAAAGTCTCAAATGCAGTGGTCCTTTATACCCCCCTCTCGTGGTAGCCTTAGTGTGGATTTCGACTCCACGGCCATGCCCGTTGATGGTTCGTATTCACATTGTCAGTATCAGCGAATTCATGGGAACCGTTGCTGTGCGGACGTCGTAGTAGCCTCCAGAGGGGAAGTTTGTTCACGCTAGCTATAGCGACTAACCAATGATTGTCATCACCTAGGGACATGGTAGGCTGTGTCTTACGTGTGTTGGACCAGAACAGCCACTCAAACGCCATCAGCATTGCGAAGTGTCCTCTGAGGGGCTGCCTCATGACCACGTGATATGGATTGCTGCTTATGGACTTCGGTGGTGCGGGTGCCGATCTGAATAGTCCTAAAGTTCATGTTGCTAAAAACAAAATAACAGAAAAAGATATCTCTTGGAAAAAAGGGGAAAAAAAGAAAGAAAAGAACATAACAGAACAGAGAAGGAAAAGGTGTTGTTTTTGTTGTTGTTGTTGTTTTGTCAACAGCGGCCATATTGTTTTCTTCTTCTTCTTCTTCTTCTTCTTCTTCGTCGTCGTCGTCGTCGTCGTCGTCGTCGTCTTTTTCTTCTTCTTCTTCTTCTTCTTCTTCTTCTTCTTCTTCTTCTTCTTCTTGTTCTTCTTCTTCTTCATCTTCTTCTTCTTCTTCTTCTTCTTCTCTATTTTCTTTCCTTTTCTTGTACATAGTTGTTAGTTGTAGGTGTATGTTAGATGTGTCTCTAAGATTCTGTTTGAATTATATTTTGTGAAGCTCTGGTACCAGTATATTCTTCCTGTCCAGAAATGATTTATCATGTGTTCGCAAGATGTGTGGAATTTTGAATGACCAAGATCAGGATATGCATCACCTTTGTAAACAGGAAATGTTGAAAAGATGGGGTGGGGGTTCTATGATGGAAGGCCGTGTACTGTCTGTGCCCCTTTTGTCCACGGTAATGGGGGTCTTTGAGACGGGCACGGTGTTCCTCTGAGACAAATGATCTGTATGAAAATGGCTATGTTAAATCTCACAAACGGCCTGCCGAACAACATCCCTTCTGAATCAGATTAGCCATAGCTTTGTTATCAAACAGAAACTAAGCTAGAAACATACACAAGGCCCTAACTTCAAAAAAGACAAGTAGACTGGCCCTAAATGTTTGGCAGACTGTTTTTTAGATACAGATACTAAGTGTAATGATAACAAACGATTGAGGGACGAATGTCGAACGATAAACAGCTGTTCTTTAAGCACACCGAACTGTGGTAGAGCAGTTCCATTCACAAGGAAGTGAAATGTCGTCAGTGACTGGGGCCTGGGCCAGTATGTCCATTGCTTCAAATTTCAGTTTTTCGGGGGGGGGGGGGGGGGGGGGAGAGAAGGTGTGTGTTTGTTTGTTTGTTGTTAGTGTTGTTTCATCGCATATCTGTGAGAATGGAAGGGTGTAAAATGAGGCGTTCTCCAAGGAGTCGCTATGTAGGGACGAGAGGGATGTTCGAATAAGTTATAGATTGTATTTGATTTTTCTTTGATTATAATATACTCAGAGGCATAAAAAACGCGAAAAAATAGAGACAGTGCACGATTGTTCACATTGTGAACAGGACGTAAGCAATGTCGTTGGCACGTGCAACATTAGCAGTACGTGGTGTCTTGGCCGGTTGTAACCTCGTAACAGTGGGTGAATGTTGCCGGGTCAGCGTTTTTGGCACGAGGAGTGCATTTGCCATGTGGACTACCTACGCCACGTGCATCAATGTGAATTGCAACTCAATGTGGCCCCGATTGTGGGGCTATAAATGTCCAAACCCTAAAAAGTTCAAATTATCCCTTCCAGCGGCGCCAACATAATGCCGAGACTTTCTCGTCAAGATCGTTGCATAGCAATGGGGCAACTGTAGGTCGGGGTTCCAATGAGGCAGGTCGCTATCGCATTCGGAGTCCACATTTCCACCGTCTATCGCCTTCTGGACCACTTTCAAGCAAGAAACACCACTGATGACAGACCGAGGAGCGGAAGACCAAGGGTCACCAAGGCAGCCCAAGACCGCCATCTTCTGCGTCAGCATCGACGGGAGCCTTACCAAACCGCTGCCAACACAGCCAGGAACACCGTCGGCAACCATGGCAGGCCAATCAGCAGCAGGACTGTGCGTCGCCGACTGAACACAGTTGGTCTCCAATGCAGGCGTCCAGCCCGGCGACCTATCCTGACACTCCAGCATCGCTAGAACTGTCTGCAGTGGGCACAGATCCACGTACATTGGCGCCATCGGGACTGGGGCCGAGTCCTCTTCAGTGATGAAAGCGGGTTCTGCGTCGACCCAGGCGATGGCCGCATCCGGATCTGGAGAAGAGCAGGGGAACGCTTCATGGATGCCAACATCACCGAAAGGGACCCATGGGGTGGTGAAAGCATCATGATCTGGGGGGCTATCAGCATGAATCGCCGTATTGGGCCAGTCATCTTCCAGAATGTGGGTCCAGGACGTGGTAACGGGGTCACTGCTGTTCATTACATCGACCAAGTTCTGAGGCCCCACATCCTGCCGCATTTCCAGCGGCATCCACAGAACCTGTTTCAGCAGGACAACGCAAGGCCGCACACTGCCCGTGCTACGCAGAACTTCCTGAGGCAGAATAACATCAATCTGCTGCCTCACCCAGCCCGTTCTCCCGACCTTAACCCAATAGAGCATTTCTGGGATGCCCTTCAGAGGCAGCTGAACCAGCTCAACCCCAGACCCCAGACAGCAGCTCAGCTTGCTGTCGCTGTGGGCCAGGTGTGGTGGCAAGTCCCCCAGAGGCAGACCAACACTCTGGTGCGCTCGATGTACCGCAGGTGCACAGCTGTGATCAATGCTCGAGGTGGTCACACCAGATACTGATATTCTGCTGTTAACACAGGGTCAAGGTCAAGTTCATGTGACCTTATTTTCTACCAGAATGAACTTTGAAAAGACACTTTTTCGGAGTTTGATTGCTTTTTCTCACTTTCTATTACCAGTTCAAAGGAATCGTTGGCCAAATTACATCAAAATTTCTATACAGTTTGTTTTCGCGTTTTTTTGCCTCTGAGTATAGTACATGAAACGGCACATAGGTGTAGTTTTTGTTGTTCAAACTGCTCTTTTGCCTTGTGTATATCAACGGTAGTGTCATTTGTAATGATTTGTATGGCACATTTCCATATAGCACAGCTCGCTTTAAATCAAATGCACACACCAGGTGAAGTGATCGAGGTCTTTGGTTCGTATACATAAACCAGGCAAAGAGGTGTTATTGTCATGATGGTGATTTGGCAAAATGTTAACAGGTGGACACCCAATTTGTGCCTTTCAGACATATTTTCACTGCAGAACCATTCCATAACATTCTTTTGTACATTAGATTTTCTATGCACCACGCAAGTCGGATTTTGTATATCTAACAAAAGCAAAACCTAAACAAAAAAGCCATCGTTTTAAAATGAACACAGTTACCGTTATTTTTTGTAACGTGAATAAGTTTCAATCAGTCTGTTATTTGTGTGATAATGAATGCGATCGGCTTCGAACAGTTGCTCGCAGAACGTATTTTACATCCTCTGACTGTTTGACAGAAAAGAAAAAAAATCAAAATTCAACATCTGCAAATGTTGATGAACAATCCAGCCTGTGAATAACACGTGAAATATTAACCAGTGGCTGGAAAGTTGACAGTACTCAACCAATCGTGTAACTGGACACACACAGGTATCAAAATAGAGAAGATTATGACTGCGTGGACAAACAAAAGTAACTGCCGAACTGACCCGAGTCGACGTGAATGGACTTTAGTGGATAAACAACACACCATCAGATTGGCACAGCCTGCAGCATAGGGACGATCCCAGGCCGGGTGTGGTTGTGCATGGAGGTTGCCAAAATGAGCAACCTCGGTGCTTATGCCTCTAACGGGGCACAGATGATAGGGGGAAAACGCATTCAAAGTAACCCGACTTCATCACAAAGAGGGTCACAAATTACCGCACGCTAACACATGTCCAGACATGAAACACATAGAACTAAAGGACACCTATCCATGATGAAAACTAAAAAAAGAAATTAATGAAGAAAAAAAAAGAAAAGAAAAGAAAAAAAGGAAGAGTAGGACGGAGGGGGGGGGGGGGGGTCTAAACTTGAAACAATTTCCGTGTGTGTGTTGTGGGGGGGGGGAGGGGGGTGTCTACATATGCTGCGGATGAATGGGTACTGCAAGAAATGTTTGTTTGGAATTACGAGCTCGTGATGGTTTTGCCATGTGGATGGAAAGTATTTTCCTGATTTGTTTTTCATTTTGTGAAAGGTGATTGGTGCATATTCTCTGTGCTCTCCACACTCAAATACGGAAGTGGATGGATATCATCTGAGAAGGGAGGCAACTATGTAGTCTACACCTATCAGACATGACCAGCGGAGGGTTTCTTTTTTGGTGATACCGGTTAATTCTTCATTCATGTTTTTGTACACTACAGTTTTTTGATAGGAGTGAGATACTATAGTTTTTAATAATCTGCAACGGAAGTCGTTCACTGGTCAACTAGAGGTTAGACAAACTCACCGAACTCTAATTGTAGTCAAGTCAAGTCAAGTCAAGAACACTTTCTTATCTCCAAAGAGAAATTAAGAGTGGTCATAAAAAACAGGTCTATGGATCTGTATTTAACAAAATCACAAATCACAAATTTGGAATCTTCGTCCAGATGGTAGAACATTGTAATTTTTTTTCAAAGAACATGAGAACTGTCGGCAGCAATGTTCACAGCTTTTTGTGTGACGCAACATTCATACATTTTATCTAACTATCCTTGTTTGTTTTGTTTTTTTACCGGTAATCTTTCCACACAGCTGCGGTTTTTGATTTCTAAAGCATGGTCTTCGCCAGTCCTCGTATTCACCTGAATGTTAGGACTCTAAACACAAATAACGAGAAGAAAAATGTGGTCTTTGAACACTATAGATGAGCCAGAGAACATTAAATAACAAACAGGTTGGGTAACTAGTTTGGAGTTATGGGCCTGTAATTATTTCATTATGGGAGCAAGAGTTACTGTACTTGTTTGTTATTCACAGAGTTAACGGTTCCCTCCTGGGCCAGAGTCTGACACAGGGATGCCAAAAGTTTCACATGTGTGGACTGTAATAGGTAAAAAAAAAAAATTAAAAGAAAGATTACTGTGCCGCCGAACGAACGTGGCAAACAAATGACCTCTCTGGTCTTCTTCAGGCAAGACAAACAACAATGAAGACAATGAAAACAAAGATTGAATGGTCACTGATCTCCTCACATTGGGTGCAAAATGGATGTGGAATGAAAACGAGGCTGTAACAGGAAAGGCAATACAGTTGCCTACGTCAGACAATGAATGAGAATTAAGTGTAACGCACACACGCACGCGCACACAGCATATACTGGCAGCCACACTCAGACCCACCTACATACATACTCTCTCTCTCTCTCTCTCTCTCTCTCTCTCTCTCTCTCTCTCTCACACACACACACACACCCCACACACACACCACACACACACACACACCACATGCTGAATTTAGTAGTGGGGGAAAACAAGTGTGGACTAACAATTCTTCCGTCATTATTGTAATGACTTGGCAAAGATCTAAATTAATTAAAAAAAATTAAAGGGATGGTGGAGGGGGGTGAGGGGACGGGAGGGAAAGGAAGAAAATGAGAACATGAAATCAGGGAAATATATTATGTAAGTTAAACCCTTCACTAGCAGCATAGGGGAACCATCATAACCCTTCCTCAAAACAGACCTGTTCATATTGTCTGCTCCTGGGCCTTTCGTCCGCTGGATCGGACTCATCAGGGAGGCACGGCTGATTGTGTCTGTGCTCCCTTGACATCAAATGGAGATATACCACAGTCTACAATTCTGTGTTGTTCTCACCACCAAGGGTTGAAATCACACACACACACACACACACACACACACACACACACACACACACACACCACACACACACACACACACACACAGCATATACAACTATGATAGTGGCGCAGACAACGTTCGATAGGTACCCAAGGTCTGACCATCGCATTGGGCTTATGCTTAGTTCAGACATCTGATAAGCCGTAGCCATGAGACCTTCTTCTTAGACCCTGTCATCTTTGTTATTTACCTACTTCTCCGTCAGCTGTGAATACTGCACACTATATTTTCACAGCTTACGAGATGGGGTGCAGAGCACATGAACTGCTCCGCAGGTAGTGACACCTCATCGATGAAACTGAAACTGACACTATGTATTTCTTGACAGAAGTGATCGAAATAGGAACTACTGAAAGTATAAATGACAGTTCGGACAAGTTTTCAATGTACTTCCAGTCTTTTGCGCAATTCCTTCCGCGCAGTTCAGAACCACAAACAGCATTCTACTCATTAATGTTCTTAGATTCCAAAGAAATAAATAACAGGAACGAAAGAATACGCGAAAAATGAAATTTTCATAAAATCGTCGATGAATTTCATTATTAATTCTTCCGGTACACTATATCCAGCACGCGATAAATTCTTATTGGAAAAGTCCCCAATATGTTCAGTTTTAACGTTTGTTTTCCATTAAAATCAAGAAAACCTTGCTAAAAATGTCCGCTTTATAAATTGTATGAGAGACAGTCTAAAATAGTTCTCATTTCTGTAATTCAAAATGAATAAATCATCGGTGTAGCAAACGCTTTCTGAAGAGATACGTGTGTGTAGACATTGTATTTATGCATGTGCATAGGCTATTCATATATGCTGAATATGAAATTTGTACCAGTGGTCTTGAAATTAAATCTAAATCCGAAAAAAAACGAAATCTAGAGTCTGGATTGAAAGAAAAATTGAAGAATAAGAAATAATGAATAAATCATTCTTCTTTCTTTCTTCTTCTTCTTCTTCTTCTTCTTCTTCTTTTCTTTCTTTTTCTTCTTCTTCTTCTTCTTCTTCTTGGGGGCTGAAGGAGTAGACCTAAAACTGAAATCTGCTATTTTAGGAAACCTCCTGGCTGAATTCTGAAGGATTGAGGTGTACACTGAGCCTGACTCTGGCACTCAGATTCATAAAAGAAAGGGAGCCGTAGTATTAGAAAGAAAAACTAGACATTAGGTGTGTGTGCATGAGCACACGCGCGCGCGCGCGTATGTTTGCGTGTGCGTTTGTGTTCAACTATAAACAGTCGACAACTAGAACATACAAATCGAAACTGTAGCTTGGAAATCAATGCATCTGCTTACAAGCAACGACAATTATTCAGTCAGTCTTGTTGATTTTGTTCCGGTGTAACGATCCATTTTAACTCCCCTCCACTTTTTAACTGCCCGGGAGTTAGAATTAGCACGTGCCAATTTCAACTCCCCGGGAGTTAAAACAAACCACGCCAGAATGACTCCCCCCCCCCCCCCCCCCCCCTCCCCACCCCCCCCCCCCCCCCCCGTTTTAGATTAACTCCCCCATCCCAAAACATTCAGTTTTATGTGTTAGTCATGATATGAGAAATAGACATTTAATATACACCCCTCCCTCCCTCCCTCCCCTCTCTCTGTCTGTCTGCCTGTCTGTTTGTCTGTCTTCCCCTCTCTCTCTCTACACCCCCCCTCCCCAACTTTCTTTCAGTCTCTCGCTCACTCCCTCACTCTCCTTGCTTGAGAGAGAGAGAGAGAGAGAGAGAGAGACAGACAGACAGACAGACAGACAGACAGACAGACAGACAAACAGACAGAGAGAGGGGGAGGGAGGGAGGAGGGAGGGGTGTATATTAAATGTTTATTTCTCATATCGTGACTAACACATAACACTGAATGTTTTGGTGTGCGGGAGTTAATCTAAAATAGGGGAGGGAGTCAATCTGGTGTGGTGTGTTTTAACTCCCGGGGAGGTAAAATTGGCACGTTCTAATTCTAATTTTCTGCATCAAGCATGAACACAAACATTGACGGCATGTGGGGCTGTCTCATCAAGCTACTAAAATCAATCATTGTGAGCTTTGTACATAGATGGCAGCTACATGCACGCTCTGATGCTTGTTTTAGTCTTCACACAACCACACACACACACACACACACACACACACACCACACACACACACACACACACAAGCACGCACACATGCACGCACCACGCACGCACGCACGCCCCGCACACCACACACACCACACACACCACACACACACACACACACACACACACACACACACACACACACACACACACACACACACACACAACACACACGACAAAGAGAGAGAGAGAGAGAGAGGGGGGGGGTTGCTTCAATTGAAATTTGGGACATGACTTACATTTTGATCACCATTGTGATCGTTCATACTAACATACAAGTCAGTACATGCTGCATGGGCATCTGCCTTTCCTGCAAACTACCTCGCGCAGGTTTGCATAGTTAAAACACGTCTATGCCCGCTGTTCGGCTGTGTGCGATACTCAGATCATGGTCATTTTCGCCTCCATCACTGTCCGTGGTCGTTCATTGTGCTGTCATTGACCTGTCCAACACAGGAGGCGTCTAACAGGGAAGTCATTTCAGACGAAGGCCAGAAGGAGAGATAGGTACAACGCTATTCCAGCCTCTACTCTGGATATAGCTGTGTATACCTCATCAGCCTACCCGCCCTGGACAACCAAGACACCGAGCTGACAGTAGAGGGACTCAGCACTTTTGGTAGCTTGGCTTCCTGCGGGTCCAAGGCAACCACAGGATCACCTCCGCCCCCCCCCCCTCCCCCTCCCCACCCCACTTTCCTGAACTGGCAAAACTGTTTGCTACTTGCACTGCATGAAGTCTTCTGCCACCATTGGCAGAAAGAACCTGTAGCGCAGGACATGAGAGACGCCAAGACCGTCACCTTCCACAAGAAAAGAGTGAAAGAAGCAGCTGCAACGATCAGAGGCATCTCCTTCCTCAGCCTGGCGAGCAAAGCCTTGGCTCTGGTCATCTTGACCCACCTGCAGAAGATGACAAAGTGCGTCACCTGCACAATCA
>CM065727.1:72811587-72836587 GCA_033310375.1 Conus canariensis | reverse complement strand
GCATATAATGTTCTAAACATATCCTCATCCATATATGAAAAAGATCTTATTAGTCCAATCATCATGTTTGCTTTTTGGGCAATGTTTTGTATATGGGTATCAAACTTTAAGTCCGAATTGAATGTCACACCGATGTCCTTTTCAGCATCAGTCTCTGTCACATCAACCAAGTCACCTTTATTATCTCTCATATTATATATCACTTTTGGGTTTTTACTTCCCATATGTAATATCTTACATTTTTGTACATTAAAACTCATTTGCCACTTTTTTGACCATTCCACAGCTTTTCCAAGATCCTCTTGTAGTTGAATACCTGGTTTACCAAATATCTTTGTGTCATCGGCAAAAATTTTACAGTAACTTTTAATACTGTCCGGCAGATCATTTATAAAAAATGATAAACAGCAACGGACCTAAGATACTACCTTGAGGTATGCCGCTCCTCACCTTTGCCCAGTCCGAGTATGCCCCCTCAACCCTTACCCTTTGTTGTCTATCTGCTAAGAAATCCTTAATAAAATCAAGAAGTGGGCCACTGATTCCAGCTGCTTTTATTTTCATCATTAGCCTTTTATGTGGAACTTTATCAAAAGCCTTTTGAAAGTCAAGGTATAAAATATCTGTACTCTCTCCCATGTCCTCTCTATTGGATAAGATTTCTGTTACTTGTAGTAGTTGTTACGCACGATCTACCTTTTCTAAAGCCATGCTGGCAATCATTGAAGTAATTCTTCTCTTCCAAGAAAGAGTATACATGTTCCTTAACAAAGCTTTCTGCCACTTTACAAAGTACACATGTTAGACTGACGGGTCTATAGTTTCCCGGCTGGCTACGCTCCCCTTTTTTAAAGATACAAGTAATGTTTGCCTTCCTCCAGTCTTCTGGTACCTTTCCAGTACTAAAACATTTATTAAATAATATGCACAATGGGTGGGCTAATTCATTTGATAGCTCTTTAAGGACTCTTGGGTGTATATCATCGGGGCCTTTGGATTTATTCTGATTTAATTTTCTCAATTTTTGTTTCACAGCTTCTGGTGTAACTAGAATCTCATTTAAATATTCCCCTACAAACACTTCTACGTTAGGGACATTTGTGCAGTCCTCCTGTGTAAATACTCCACAGAAGAAATCATTTAGGATCTGGGCTTTCTCTAGGTCCATTTCTGCATAACCATCCTTGGATCTCAGTTTGCCAATTCCATCCCTAACTCCTGTTTTTGAGCGGACGTATTTCCAAAAAGCCTTTGGATTTTCTTTGCTTTCCTGTTTCTCAAAATTACGTGAATCAGTGAATGTGTGACGAAAGGAAGAATTTAATTTACAGATTGTTTATGATTGGTGGTACATGCAAAATGACAGTGCTTGTTATGTAGGTCAAGTCAACCATTGTTAAAAAAATTAGAAGGTTATGGTATAAATGGAAATGTATACAATTGGATTAAGAGTTTTCTTTCTAATCAAGTACAAAGGGTGAGAGTTGGAAATAATTACTCGTCAAGTATAGATGTTGTAAGTGGTATTCCGCAGGGAAGTATTCTTGGACCTATTCTGTTCACAGTTTTTATAAACAACCTGCCAGAATGTGTAATTAGTACATGTAAAATATTTGCAGATGACACGGAAATATATGATTCTGTAAGTAACCATCTTAAGTTACAAGATGATATTGATAATCTAATTAAGTGGTGTGAAACATGGAATTTATATTTTAATCCAGGTAAATGCAAGGTTATACATTATGGAAAAAATAATCCGGAATATAAATATACTATGAAATACAATGATGCTGTCTCAAATGTTGACTCCGTTTCAGAAGAAAAAGATCTTGGTGTAATGTTTGATAGCAGTCTGAAATTTGATAAGCACATGAATAGTGCAATGATGAAAGCTAATAAAATGCTCGGTATAATTAGACGGTCTTTTTCATATTTGGATACAGAAGTTTTTACAATACTATATAAGGCATTAGTTAGACCTCACCTGGAGTATGGAAATGTGATATGGTGCCCTTACTTAAAAAGGCAATCAGCGAGTATTGAGAAAGTGCAAAAAAGAGCCACCTTGTTAATTAAGGAGTTTAAACATATTAGCTATGCAGAGAGATTGCGAAGGTTAAATTTACCATCGTTAAAGTTCCGACGAATAAGGGGAGACTTGATTGAGACTTACAAGCTATTTAAGGGACTTAACAGTACAAATTTTAACAGATTTTTTCAACTAACCTCTAATCAAATTACAAGAAATTCTGATAACAAAATCCAAATTAAATATTGTCGCACTAATATTAGAAAATTTTCCTTTAGTAACAGAGTGGCACCGTATTGGAACAAACTACCTGCACACATTAAAAAAGCAAAAGATTTGAATACTTTTAAAAACCTTCTGGATACTAACGCAGAGTTAAATATGTTAAAATTCCATTTTGATTGATAGAATAGAGTAAAATTTATCCTGAGCATATGCATGCATTATGCAACCACTGTTTATTAAATAAATAAGATGACTGGGACACTAAAAGCTGTGAGGCTATCCAAAGTCCCAAGTGAACTGAACTGAACTCAAGTCAACCATCAGTAGTGTATGACAAGGCCGTGGATACAGAATCAGGAGTGAAGTAAACTTTGAGCATGTTACTGAAGTTTGCTGTGGATTTTACATCTTTCACTCTTCAGTTCTGATTTCAGTTAATAATAATCGTAATGGTTCACCCCCATCCCACCCCACCCCGGTCTTTTGTCCAAGTTACACTGACTGCTTTTAGAATTGAGAATAGAATTGTTACTGTCTGTTCAAACTCTATGTGTCTCACTTTCTCCTTGGACTTCTCAGTTACACACCACCTCATGTTCTATCTACAGGTTTTTTTTGCTGATACTCAGATTACTAATTCTGATCCATCAAAGAAAGCTACAGGGAGAGAATACTTTTTGTTATTTAGTCCCAATGGCCTGGAATAGCTTGCTATTATCTAAGCTATGATGTAAGTGTCATGTCCAAACTTCCTGATTTTTACACAGTTGAATGCCCCAGTCCAAACTGAGTCCTGATTAGGCATCCTGAGTGTGTGTGTGTGTGTGTGTGTGTGTGTGTGTGTGTGTGTGTGTGTGTGTGTGTGTGTGTGTGTGTTGAATGCTGTGTTGGTGGCTACTTGTGCCCTTTAAGTATGTGTCTGTGTTTGTGATAGTGTCTGTGTGAAAAGTGTGTATCACTTTTAAATTAAAGTGGTATAAGTTGTGTGTGTGTTCAGTGTGTGTGTGTGTGTGTGTCATTTCTGGTAGTGACAATGGTGGTGCTGATATTGTCCAGACTAATTATTCTGAGTGATAGTGGGAAAAAAAACAAAAACAAGGGCATGTTTAGTTCTTTAGCTTTCTCGGATCTTAAGCCTTTCAGTCACGGCCGCAGATATAGCCGCGGTTCAAGGGTCAATGCATAATTAGATCATCTGACCAGTCACATGATATTGTTTACTTGCTTGGAAAGGGTGGCTTCCATACAGCTTGTTTGAAGCGATTTTTCAGCAAGTTTTGGGTCGATTTTGACACGTTTTTTTGCGTTTTGTAAAGCAAAAATTAGTCGAGCAGATCAACATGGCTGCCAGAATATTTACTACCGAAGAGGTGGCGAGAATTGTGTTTGAAACGCCGTACGAAGGTGAAATTAGCGACGATGAAAGTGAAAGGAAATTGAAAGTGATGTGGTTTTCGATCAGCCTGACAATGAGTCAAGTGATTCGGATTACGGGGATGAAGATATTGGTCTACCAAGTACATAGACAGGTAGGGGGCGTGGTCGTGCTGGTAGTGGGCATAGTTGAGGACGTGGTAGGAGAGGAATAAATTGTCAGAATGTGACGCAAAAATTGTCCGAATGTGACGCTAGTGACAGTGGTTGACAACTCTTGTTAAGTTATTTTTTTGCCAATTTTTTTGTATAATGGGTGAAGTGTTAGTAAATTAAAAGTCGCATCTCTAGCCGACACTGATATGCATTACTCAATGCATCCCTGAACACACTGTGTGCTTTTTTTTTTTTTTAGTAAATAATTGCACTTGGTTGTTATGTCCTATAGATTTGTGCACATTACAATAGCATTTCCACCTATGATATACTGAGACTTGAATTTTCATGGATTTTTTTTTCAAAATGTTGTTTATTTTTTCTTAAAATCTTGGTTATCTTCCATGATTGTGAGTTATATCATCCTGTCAACATCAAACATGTAATAATTATATTCTCCATTCAATTTCCTTCAATAAAATGTATACTTCTGTATGCTTTAGAGCAATACTTGAATTTTTGTGATTTTGTTTTTGTAAGGTTGGCGTTTTTTTTCCAAAAAATTACAAAGAGTTCTGGGAGTCAAAGGGTTAATGCATGCCTTTTAGCAGTTCTGTTAGCTAGTCATTGCCTGGTATGTTACAATGAGATCGTATCCAACAAAACTTGGTGACAGTGTCTTGTGCCAATAATGTTGAAAAAATTATTTGTGTTTCATAAACAAGCTCACGCTGTGTATTGTTAGTGCTAATTGAATTCAAGGTGTGTAACACTGATTTTTGAGTGAGCAAAAATGACTTGTTTTAAGTACAGTCATTGGAAGGTAGATGTCAGTTTGATTTTGAAAATTAACAGCTTACCACCAAGGGAAAAAAAGGCTTTTCAGTTTCAAATGCAAGAATGACAAAAGCTGTTTCAACATTGATATTATCGAGTATTGAGCCAATGATATGGTGTAAGCCTGGAAATGATTTGGTTACTTCTCATAGGAACGTATATGTGTATTTGCAAATATATGCATTCATGATATTAATTTTTTGCCTTTTGTCATTTCAACATAGTTCATATCAAGTGATGTTTTTGGTATCTTCCATGATGGAACAGGCACGAAAGATGGCCTTTGGTATATTTCCATAGTTATTCCAAAACTTTAAATTCAATGAGATTTATATGGTGTGTGTGTGTGTGTGTGTGTGTGTGTGTGTGTGTGTGCGTGTGTGTGTGGGTGTGTGTGTGCGTGCGTGTGTGGTGCATGTTCAAGCATGTGCGCTTATGTATGTGTGTACAGAACAAGAAATTTCATAAGTAATTGCTAGTGTATGTAATTCTTTTGGTGTCCACTAATGTAAGTCTTTTATGAGTAATTGTAAACATTCTGAGCTCTGTTGAGAAAGAGCACAACAAGCTCACATTTTCATTATTGATTTTCACTACAGTGTTTTGGTTAAAATTCAAAATTTGTTATGTTTTTATGGTCCTGAATTTTTGAACAGATGTAAGGTATAATGGGAAATCATGTGATCAGCTCCATTTCGTGATGTGTTTCATGAAAGACAGTTATTTTCTGGATGGAAGCAGATTTTTCCCGGTCACAATCTTAGGGCATCATGTATGTAGATAAGCATCATAGAATCCAACTGACTTGCGTACTTTGGTCATAATGGGGGCCGGAATAGCTCAGTTGGTACAGCGCCAGACTCGTGATCCTGGGGTCACGGGTTTGAATCTCCGCTGGGCCGTTTCGGTACAGGGGGATTTTTCCCTCGGAGTTAACATTGGTTCTGACTCTATTTCCAGACAGTCCTTTGAATGTAATGTAATGTAATGTAAAAGGATATTTATAAAGCGCTTTACCTCGCAAGAGCCCAAAGCGCATATTACAGAAAAACATGATAGAATTACAATTCTAAATCAAAGCGCGCGCGCACACACACACACAAACACGCGCACGCGCGCGCGCGCACACACACACACACACACACACACACAGCCAAAAAAAAAAACAGAAAAAAAAAAACAAACAAACAAACTCACACACGCAGACAGACAGATGAGCGCGCTCAACATCAGCAAACACGCGCACAGTGGTAAGTGGATATCATTAGTCAATCCGAGGGAAAAGATGTGTCTTTAGGGAGGTTTTAAAAGTCTCTAAAGAGTCCGTGTTACACAGAGAAGAAGGGAGACTGTTCCACAGAGCAGGTGCCTGGTAAGAGAAAGATCGTTGGCCTGAAGTTTTCAGGCGAGCGGAGGGAAGCCGAAGCAGGCGAGAATCGGTGGATGAGTGTAAGCTGCGAGACGGAACATAGAGATGGAGGAGGTCAGAGAGGTAGGAGGGAGCCAGATTATTCAGTCACAGTGATTTGAAAACCAGGAGGAGAACTTTAAAGTCAATGCGAGACTGAACTGGGAGCCAGTGTAAGGATGACAGAATTGGTGATATGTGATCAGATCTAGAGGAGCGGGAGATCGGGCAGGCGGCATTGTTCTGAACTTTTTGAAGTTTAGAGATGAGTGTTAAGGGACAACCGGCAAGGAGGGAGTTACAATAGTTGAGCCGAGACACGACAAAAGCACAGATTAGAGTCTTCAGGGCATTTTGAGTGAGGAAGCGGTGAACTGAGCTAATTCTACGAAGTTCAAGGTAGCAGGACTTGCACAGATTAGAGATATGTTGTTTGAAAGAGAGAGTTTGGTCGAGTGTAACGCCGAGGTTACGAACAGACACTGATAGCTTTATCTCGTTTCCATCAATGTTTATAGAACTAGGGAGAGACTGAGTTCTAATAGTGTGTTTGAAGCAATGAGGATTATTTCAGTTTTGTCTGCGTTAAGTTGTAGTTTGTTATTGTGCATCCATGATTTAACATCGGTAATGCATGCTTGAGAAGAGGAGATTATTTCATGAAGCTGACTGAGATGGGCAGAGATATACAGCTGGTTGTCATCTGAAAAGCTATGGTGAAGGAGAGAGTGTTGGCTGATAATGGCCGAGAGAGGCTGGGATGAATGAGACTATAAACCAATGTTCCGTGTGTAAACGCATGCATTATAACATCTTGCACACACGTAAAATCCAATCACCAACTTCCAGAAGAGAAGGCCAGTTTGGCTGTTGGTATGGATGACACGTTACACATAGCATGCACCCTGCGTGAAAAATGAAACAAAATGAAGGAAGTAAGGATATTGAGTGAATGATACAGGACAATATTGTCTGGATGGCGCGGGAAACGACTGAATGATGCGCCAGCTGGCAGCTCTTCAGTCGGCACTACCCAGATAGGCAGCCCGTTGTGTAAACAAGTGTGGATTGTAAAGCGCTTAGAGCTTGGTCTCTAGCCGAGAATAGGCGCTATATAAGAATTATTATTATTATTATAATGGAATGGGGGACACTGCAGGTGATCAAATGTGTTTGACCTTAGAGTCTGAAAAGTGGTGACCAACTTGTCAAGCTGTTCCATTCAACAGCAGTATGATCAAAGAAGGAACTTCTGTCACTAGTACATCAGTCTGGTCAGCAGGGTTTGATGATAATACCTTCTGTTGTTGTGAACATAGGTGTTGATGTGTTGCTTGAAATAAAAACCAGCGGCTTTCCTAGAATGAATCAGTCTACCTGGCTAATCAAAGTTAATGATTTCTCTGGAGATATCGCATGCACCAACTCTTCAATACCTGAAATTAAAGAGGAAAACCAGATGTAGTTGTTACCATCACTCCTGAAGAGCAGGTCCATTTTTGTTTTAAAAGTTTCTATACACTGCTTAGCCGGACTTGTAGTCACCAGCAATGAGAAGTGCGTTGATGTTTTCCTTTGAACAGGGTTCCAAAGGGCTGCTCCATACTCGAGGATGCAGCAGGCAAGTGGACGGTATGCATTGCATTTACAGCTGGTGGGATAATAGTGGAGATCCCTGTTCAGAAAGCCAAGGGTCAGTGTTGCTGTTTATTGGTGATCTTGGCAGTTCGATCACCCGACCTCAGGTCTAGAGAAAAGTGGACCCCAAGTCAGGGGTTGTTGGACACATGCTTTGGGATGGTGCTGTTGATGGGAGTGATGGAAGCTTCATTGGCTCCGGACGCTTTTGATGTAGCATGTTGTGGCATTAAATCTCGTTCCCCAGGTGTCTGCTCAGGGTTCCAGTTTTTTTTTCCAGTTCTTGCTGTTGAGGAAGGTGGTCCTTGGAGGTGTTGATTTCTTCATACTGAAGACAATCATGAGTAGTGAGACGGACATGGAGATTAACACCTTTGGTGATCAGTAACATGTAGTAGAAAAGGAAAGGTCCAAGAACTGTTCCCTGGGGTACTCCTGAGTCAGCCTTTGTTTCATTTGGTTTGCCTGAAGATTGAACACGTTGATCATAAACTATAATAAAGTTCATGAGAGTGAGACTGCTATTGTGACTATGAAAAGAATCTACGGGATTGTTGATAATGAACTCTGATCTTGAACAGGGATGCTTTTGACCAGACAAGACCACAGGACATCCTATATGATATGACCTGCCCAACGTCATATACACTACTCAAAACAATTGAAGTACCACTTAGGAAAACTGCTGTCATTCGAAAGAAAACAAAGCTGAACATAATTTAATGATTGAATATTTTATTTTTATTATTCCTCAATCCATTCAAATTTATTAAAACACCGTGACAAAAAATTATCTTTGTTTTACACTTGATTAAAGAGGCATACCCCCAAAATGAAAAGTAACAAGAGTCTATGGTAGATGTCATGATGTTAATAACGGGTATGACCACCGTTCGCGTTCAAACAAGCGTCACATCGACGTCTCATGGAGTGCACCAGGCGGCAGAGAGTGTCCTGGGGGATCGCCTGCCACTCCTGCTCCAGCAACTGAAACAGCTGGTCCACGGTGTCTGCTGGAGGGTTGTGGGCCCGCACTCGCCTCCCCAGCACGTCCCACAGATGCTCTATGGGGTTCAAATCTGGTGACCTGGCAGGCCAGTCCATTCTTGTCACCTGCTGCCCTTGTAGGAACTGATTCACGATGGCGGCGCGGTGGCACGGCGCGTTGTCGTCCTGGAACTGGGCGCCCTGGCCAACTGCCCTCAGGGCGGGCATCACAAGGGGGCGGATGATGGTGTCGCGGTAGGTGGCACCGGTCAGGCGGCCTTCAACACGGTGTAGGGGGGTCCTGTGACGTAGGCTGAACCCACCCCACACCATCACGGACCCACCTCCATAGCGGTCATGCTCCCTGACGGCAGCGTCAACGTAGCGTTCTCCAGGACGTCGCCAGACGCGAACCCGCCCGTCGTTGAACCTGAGGGTGAACCTTGACTCGTCTGTGAAGAGTACTGTTGCCCATTCAGCTCTTGTCCACCTTCTATGACATGCTGCCCAGGCCCGACGATGAGCTCGATGCGCTGGGGTCAGTATTGATCTCACTGCTGGGGACCTTGACCTCAAGTTGGCGTCGTGGAGCCGGTTCCGAACTGTCTGGGTACTGACGTTGACGTTGCTGGCTTGTCGTAGCTGGTCTCGGAGTACTGTGGCACTGGCTGAACGGTCTCTCAGACAAGCGATAACAATGAACCGATCCTGCTGTCTGGAGGTGCTTCTCGTCCGTCCACGTCCCTGCTGTTCTTCAACACTTCCAGTGTTAAGCCAACGGTCTCTGAGCCTCAGAATGACTGGGTGACTCACTCCAAGCCGTCGACCAATCTCCCTCAAGCCAATACCTTCTTGGTACCATGCTATCGCTCTTCCTCTGTCGGTGTTGCTTAGTCGTTGTCTCGCAGGCTTGGTTAAATCTTCCTAAATTTTGCGACTTTTTATACCCGTCAAATGTACTAACTGATTGCAATTCTGCTCAGAAAAGACCTTGCTTTCACGTGCATCACATTTTTTTTTCTTGCTGTGTCTGTGTCAAAATCTGGGAGCGACACAAGTTCAATAATTTCTCTGGATTTTTTTGCCTCAGATGCGACGCGGTAGATAACTGCTGACCGACTTTAACATAACAAAAATGCACGAGGAGTAGTATTTGAGAACCGGGTAAGCTTATCCAGCAGAGTTTATTCAATTATCAATATTAATTGGTGTATCAGAGCTTTTTAAAAATTGCATACAAAAATTAGGGGTGGTACTTCAATTGTTTTTAGTAGTATATATACAAGAGCCTTGCTTTGGGAGATGACAAGGGAGTATAAATATAATATGACCTGCCCAGCATCATATGAGTCTCTTTGGGAGATGATGATAAGGGAGTATAAATATAATATGAACTGCCAACAACATCCACTAGATATATACATGAGTCTTGCTTTGGGAGATGAGAAGGGAGTATAAATATAATATGACCTGCCCAATATCCACTAGATATACATGAGTCTTGCTTTGGGAGATGAATCCTCAAGTGGCTGATGAAAAGCTAGAGAGGAGACTGTTGTTGTTGTTTAGACTGTGTCCATTACACAATGTGATTGTCCATGTAGATGGCGCAGTGGTTTGGGGAAGTGTGATCAGAAGAATTTGCCATCAGAATGTGGTGAACAGAGGGTGATGTGGCATGGGTACCTTTACAGAGGCATGCGTAATGTTTTGACATACAAGACTACTGCCCCAGCCAGGAAGTTCTGTATTTTCATCTGTCAGCTGAAATGTTCAATATTTTTTTTTTCCGTTTAAAGAGTACACTGTCATACATACACTGCACTAAGTATACATCTGCACTCATACATACACTGCACTAAGTATACATCTGCACGGCACGCACACAGACATACACACAAACACACACACACACACGCGCGCACGCACACACACACACACACACACACACACACACACACACACACACACACACACAGATTCTCACACACACACACACACACACACACACACACACACACACACACACACACACACACACACACATACACTCGTACACATATACACACACAATGACACTTACAGAAACACATTACCTCACTCACACACAGGGCAACACTTATAAAAACAAAATTCTCTCTGTCTCTGTCTCTGTCTCTCTCTCTGTCTCTCTCTCTCTCTCTCTCTCTCTCTCTCTCTCTCTCTCTGTCTCTCATTCACACACACACACACACACACACACACACACACACACACACACACACACACACACACACACACTGATTGACTGACTGGATCCAATTTATTGTTATATTAACTCATAGTTGTACTGCACTGACATTTAAGAAAACATTATGAAAAGAATGTCAACATTTTTTTTTTCTCAAAGAAAAGGAACATAATCACTAACACACACACACACACACACACACACACACACACACACACACACACACACACACACACACATCAATCAATTTATGTCGTTTACAACCCAGCCAGCCACAGGGGGCCATATCAGGGTTGACACACACACATGCATGCGCTTACAGATGCTTGCATGCACACACACACACACACACTCACTCACACACACACACACACACACACATGCACTCACATGAAAAAGAATGCAAACACTGCGTAGCAAATACCTGTCTGCAACATGGTGTTAGTGTGTGAGAGAGAGCATTTGTAGCACTTGTGATATCGCTAATACACATGGAAAGCAAGACTTAAGGATGCTACTTGTTGCTTCAAGGTTGTTGCAGTTTGCATGGATATTAAACACATGGTAGTCAGCACAGAGGGAAATTTAGGCAGCCCATTTTTCTGTAAAACACTAAACAAAGTGACTGCTATAAGACAGCCATCATCTCCATCTGCCACAGTGCCAACACAACCCTGGCACTTGATACCGCCTCACATCTCAAATCAGCCATCCATTAATTTCAACCTGTTGACACGTATGATGTATTGATGAATTTCATTTGCTGCGCTCAACGATTCCAAGTGGAAGCGCAAGGCAGCCTGTGGTTCCTGCTGACAGGTGATCCAGGCGACAGGTAAATGCCAAGGCAGCCAGCTCTTTCCTGCAGACTCGCTGTGGGCCTGGCATTTATGATCATCTTACAAAGTTCCACACGCAACAAAGTTTTCAGCAAATTTCTCATGTTTCTGTCTGAATGCTTGCAAAGTGGACTTGATATTTAAAGTGATCACTGAAATGCAAATTGATTGACGATATGAAAACAGCTGGTTTCAGAGGGGCGGTTACTTGACTTGCAATGCGTGTGTGAAAGAAGAGTTTATACAGGATTTTCCTACGTAAAAGTGACCTTACATTTTGCAGAATCATGACACCAGAATTGTACGACAAACTTGCAAGTTGAGAAATGAAGCTCCTTATTTTGAAGTGAAGTCTAAAAGATTGGGAGTTGTACATGTGTATTTTTTTGCATTTTTAGATAATAGCTGAATACAAAATGAGATAAGAAAAGATAAGCTTGCTCTATTTGTCCCATTATCAGCATTGCCACTATCTTTTTTTCTTTCTTTCGATAAGGAGGGGATAGAGTTGGAACTTGGATATGATAATCTCATTATAATAACCTAGTTTCTTGTGACCACCTTTTTCTTTTCCCTGTTAATATATCTTACCAAGGAAGTCTTTATGTGAAATATATACATTTACTGTACATAACAGACTTACATGTAATTTAGGCGGAAAACTAAAAGTGTGTAAGAGGAAGTGAAAATTAGGGTATGCTGACATTTCATTTTCAAGCAAAGTAACACTGTTCTAAAGAATCCCCCCCTAAATGGCTTGACAGATCGTTTTTGTTTTTACAGTCTACAGTTTCTTTGCAGTTCTGATGTTTTGCAGTTCAGATTGGGACACATATGACAGCAATCTTTCAAAAAGGCTATCCATGAAACTGAATTGTTAAAGATGTTTTGCAGTCCAGATTGGGACACATATGACAGCAATATTTCAAAAAGGCTATCCATGAAAATGAATTGTTAAAGATGATAAGAGTGCAATGGCTATGAAACTGAGGTAGCCTGGTCTGCTGCTTGGTTACAAGCAATCGTCGTTTTGGTAGTGTACAGTGAATCAGTATAATATAGTGTTCTTCAGAATGGTCAGATATACCACACACACACACACACACACACACCACACACACACACACACACACACGCGCATGCATGCATGTGTGCACACTTGTACACATCTACACACGCACGCACACACACGTGCACACACACGCACATGCATACATTAGCGCACACATGCACATGCACACACGAGCGCACACACACACACACACACACACACACACACACATACTCACGAACACGCATATCCACATGACACACATGCAAATGCACATGCATATACATGCACAGTCGCTCTCTCTCTCTCAATACACACACACACGCACACACACACGCACACGTATGCGCACTTACACACGCACATGTGCACATATGCACACACACTCATGTACATACATAAGTATTGAAAGTGTGTTTGTGTGCGTGTGTGTGTGTATGTGTGTGTGTGTGTCTGTGTGTGTGTGTGTGTGTGTGAAACTTGAAACTTGAAACTTTTTTTATTGTCACTAAACACCATCAAAGGATTTATGGACACAAGATGGCGATGATTAAACAACTCATCGTCCAAAGAAATAATGATTTGTTCATTTTACACAAAAAGTCATTATGTAAAGCAGTCATATACATATTTCGCAATTTCAACCTGAAGGTCATCATTAGACATCAAAGTACTTATTTTCAATGAGGTAGCGTCGTATATATCCATTTTGTTTATGATACGTTTTTTAAACGTATTCCTGATTTTATCGTAACGTTTACAAGAGTCTAAAAAATGTACCTTGTCTTCTATTATATTGCAAGTTGTACATTTCCTGTCTTCACGCTTAATATGGGAATATCTACCTCTTTCTATTGCGAGGTCATGCGCGCTAATTCTTAATTTACAAAGTTCTTTCCTGTAATGTTTATTTGTGCATTTGATGAGGTACGGTTCAAGCCTATATTTATTACTGATGTCATTATAAAATTTTAACCTTGGTGCTCTTTCCTTTTCTTTTTCCCAAAAGTGTATATATTCACTTTGTAACTTTCTCTCTATTGCATAACGCAATTTTTTAGGGTTAAGTGTACTTTGGTTATTCCATACATGTGTCATTCCAATATTACTTAAGATCTTCTTTGCAGAAGATTTCCATGAAGATGATGGGTCAAGATCTTCGTACGCTTCTCTTAGATATGAGTCTTCCTTTGATTCCATTATATGGATCCAAAACATGACTACTTGACTCATTATTTCTTGACACAAGGGAAATCTTCCAAGTTCAGCTAGTACTGGCAATTTCATTGCTTTTCTGTGTACGCCTAATATATGTCTGCAAAATTTTACATGTACGTTCTCGATCGGATTATTGGATAATAAGTATTTGTGATAAATGTCGAACATTGTAGTCTGCTTTTCAACATGTCCTATCTTTTCTGTAAATGGAAACCAAACTTCTGCGCCATAAAGCATAACTGGTGAAATCAAAGCATCAAAGAGTTTTGCTATTGATGATACATTGACATGTTCTCCCTTTACTTTACGTAGTAAGGAGTGTACAGCTTTGTTACCTTGTTTTGCTAGATGATCTTGTGCTTTATGTAACTCTCCACTTTTATGAAGAATTATTCCTAAATATTTGAATTCATTTACTGTCTCAAGAGAATCGTTTCCACATGTAAATGCGGTTGAAAATTTTGAGTCAGTTTTAGTGAATATGACAACTTTTGTTTTATCTTTATTTAGTTTCATGCCCCATTCTGTACAATAATTATGAAGTCGGTTAAGTTTGGTTTGTAATCCTGATTTTGTGTTTGACAACATAACTATGTCGTCAGCATATAATAAATGCGATATTCCTGTTTCTTTCAGCTTGTTTATAACAGGAGAATCATTGTTATCAATATAGTTTGAGATATCATTTATGAAGATATTAAACAGCGTCGGGCTAAGCGAACTGCCTTGAAGAAGTCCTTGTTTGACCGGGACTGATCTTGTAAATCCATTATTTGATTTTCCACAAACCATCGCGTTTGTGTACGTATCTTTTATAACCGATAACAATAGCCATTGATTCCTATATTGTATAGTTTCAGAAGTAAAGCGTCATGCCATATGCTGTCAAATGCTTTTCTAAAGTCTACAAAACAACAGTATAGTCTGCCATTCTTTTTTCTTATTTCACTATCAATGATCTTTTTTAAAATGAATATCTGGTCTGTTGTTCTGTAGGATTTTCGAAATCCTGCCTGTTCTTTTATAAATAAATCTCTGCTTTCTATGTAATTTGTTATCCTGTTGTTTAATATTTGACAGAAAGCATTACTCAGGCAGCAGTTTAAAGTAATTCCACGATAATTGTTAGGATTTGTAGGATCGCCGCTTTTATAAATGGGCACACAAATGCCATGTTTCCACAGAGTGGGATACTGGCCATATCTTAGTACCCAGTTAAATATGTTCTTAAGAGGTATGATTATATTAGGCAAACTGGCTTTGATTATTTCATTTGAGATTCCGTCCTTTCCCGTGGCTTTTTTATTTTTTAAATTTCGAAATGTCTTATGGATTTCTGATATACTAATTGGTTCATCAACGTTTGGATTATATATAACATTTCTTGCTTCAGACAATTTGTGCTCAATCAGTTTTTTTCTCTGTTCTGTTATTTCAATATTCCTGCTAACTAATTTTTCTAAGTGAGATATCCATTTGTCTTCATGGATTTCCTTCCTTTTATTTTGATTCGTATTTTGCATGTTTGTTAATTCGTTTAGTGTTCTCCATACTTGATTTGGATCCTTTTCAAAGGCTTCATTTAGTTCTCTAACAAGTTTGTCTCTGTATATATTTTTTGTCTTTCTTAAAGTACTTTTGTATGCCTTCACTGTTGAAAAGTATTTTGCCTGTAGGTATCGATTGAAAGGGTGTCTGTTCAGTGCATTTAAAAGTGATCTTACTTCTTTCCTTAGAAGAAAACATTTTTCATCAAACCATTTTTTGTGTTTCGGATTTTTTTTTCTTTTGCGCATTTGTCTTTGTTTGAGTGATAAGGATGCTGCGTCTTTTATTGCTTGGGTCAGATCATTAATCATGTTGTTAATGAAGACCGAGGTCTCCGTATCATGATCTTGTGTCTTCTCCATACGTTTTTCTATTTCTTCTATACGACTCTTCATGATAGGGTTATTTAAAGCAATGTTCAGCTTTACTGCAGATTCGTCATCCCAAATAAATGACGTAATGGTTGTGTTAACTTTTGTGTCATTTCTGTTTGACGTGTTATTACGTAAGGGAGCACTGTCAGCATACGCATTTGTTTTCATATTAGGTCTATCATTGCTAACAGTAGGAAGTAAAATTGACAGTTCTATAGGACAATGATCAGAATATACAGTGAGTTTATGAACTTTGCATGCAATAACATCTTTCATTAGCTCTTGTGATATAATGAAATAATCTACAACGCTACTTCCTTTTGTGTTGAAACAAGTAAAATTTCCTTGAAGATCGCCAAGTGAGCGACCATTAAGAATATACATATTATTTTCCAAACAAATATCTACTAATTTTCTTCCATTTTTTTGTATAACATTGTCTTGAGAGCATTGTTTGTGAATAACGTTATAAAGATTGTCATTAGGATATGCATACAAGTTGTTTTCACCGTCCGTGTCAGTATAATCTATTAATTGTCCAGTTCTTGCGTTAAAATCCCCACACAATATAACATTCCCTTTGGTAGAGAAATGTTCTGTTTGTCTTTCCAACTCTTCCCAAATGCGCACCGTATTATCACGTCCATAAGACGACGATTCAGGTGGTATATATATACAACCGATGAAAGTATCAAGCTCGTCATTTGTGGAAGAAAGAATTAACCAAACAATGTCAGAATTACTCGTTGGGTGAAACTTGATTAGCGTTCGTAGTTCCTTCTTGATAAAAACTGATATTCCCCCTGATGCACTGGGAGCCTTGTTCCGTTTTTTCCTGCAGTAATGAACACCAGGGGCAAAGCCTGGTATAAAGATATCGTTAATATCTTCTCGTTCAAGATGAGTTTCTTGTAATATTACTATGTCATAATCAGAACATATTCTGTGTATTTCTTCTTCAAAGAATTTGTTAATCATACTACCATCGATTGTCTCCCTAAATCCTTTAATGTTCCACGAAAATATCTTAACTTTTTTCTGTACCATATGTGTTAATATTGAACAACCAATGTTATTAAAATCATATTATCCAAACACAATTTCATACTGTGATTTAAACTCAAGTGAAAAGGAATAAAGTGAACATTTCTAAACACTTAGTTCAAAGAAGCATCTCATGTGGTGCTATGTATGTAGACTCACACTGTCATATCATAATGTCAAATAAAGTATTCGCAATTTTTTTTTTTTTTTTTTGTGGATGAAAATTTGTCTCAAGAAGTTTTAGTTCTCAGTTGCTCTGGTTACCAGAATCCATAGTCCCAATAACGGTTGTTTTTGTACTCGTTCCAGTCGTATTGGTAGCTGTTGCGGTTTGCCTGGAAGTCCTTGTAGTTGTGTGTGTGTGTGTGTCTGTGTGTGCGCGCATTTGTGTGCATGCGTGCATGTGTGTATGTGAGTGAGTGTGTGTGTGGTGTGGGTGTGTATGTATGTGTGTGTGTGTGTGCGCATGATTTCATGTGTGTGTGTGTGTGTGCGTGATTTCATGTATGTGTGTGTGTGTGTGCGTGATTTCATGTATGTGTGTGTGTGTGTGCGTGATTTCATGTATGCGTATGTGTCTGTGTTTCAGTGATCCCAGAGGAGCTGTATCAGCAGTCACTCTTGAGAAAATGGGCAAAAACAAGAAGCACAGAGCTAAGAAGAACAAGGAGAACGATGCAGGAGACACCAGCGAGGATGGTGTTCCTAGTCAGTATTGGTGTCCCATGTACCATCAGTTCATGTTGTTTACAGTTTCATGCAGAAACTTTGCTGTGTTGCACAACTTACTTCCTCTGGCAAATCCAGTAAAGTTAGGTTTTTTGATATTAGTCAGAATGTGTGTGTGTGTGTGTGTGTGTGTGTGTGTGTGTGTGTGTGTGTGTGTGTGTGTGTGTGCTTGTTTGTAGATGACCCAGTGTGGATGGGAATAATACATTTTGCTGATTCAAGTTTTGTTTATAGTACTGAAATGTGAATTTCTGTGAGTGATATATCTTAGTCAGTGGTTTTTGCATGTGTAGCTGTTTGGGTTTTTTAATCTTATGAGCATTTGTGCCTATTGAATAATGTAAATGATGAGAATTAAAGTACATAAATATTGTAACTACAAACACATGCACAAACACAGGTACTCACATATGCACACACACACACACACACACACACACACACACACACACACACACACACACACACACACACAGGTACGCGCACGCACTGTCTGTTTGTCTCTCTCCTGTTTGTCTCTGTCTCACCTGCATACACACAAGCGTATACATGCACACACACACGCATGCGCACACACACACACACCCCACACACACACACACACACACACACACACACACACACACATACACACACACACATACACAACACACACACACACACACACACAACAAACGCGCCACACACACACTCATACACACACACACACGCATGCACCGCGCGCGCGCACAAGCGCACACATGCACACACTCATGCATGTGCACACACATACATACACACACAACACACACACAACACTTGCGCACACACACACACACACACACACACACACACACACACACACACACACCACGCGCGCACACGCATGCTCACACACACGTATGGCACTCATAAATGTATATTGAAACAAATGATAAACCTGATACCAAAGCATTTCTTGATGGAACCATGAATACAGTTTCTTTTTCCATAAACAGTCAAAGGCTTCTAGCATCACCATGGACTGCTACAGACAGTGCTGACGCTGAGGTCAGATATTGTGTTATGTATGCCTTGATCAGTCGATCAACACATTTTCAATCTCTTATGGTACTGCACTCAGCCGCAGCAGTTTGTCATATATTGTGTTGTTCGTTCTGTCCAGCGTGTTCGCATATTACCAAAGCAGTCAACTTTGCTGCAATGAGGAAAGCACTGCTGAGGCCTGCATCTAAAGTTGGTGAATGTACTGTAAGTGGTATTAGTAGACAACAAGATGTTGGGTTTTTTTGTTTGTTTGTTTTTTTTTTTGTTTTTTTTTGGGGGGGAGGTCGCATATGTGCGTATAAAATGAGTTTTAAAAGTGTGTGTGTGTGTGTGTGTGTGTGTGTGTGTGTGTGTGTGTGTGTGTGTGTGTGTGTGTGTGCTCGCACATTTCTCAAATGAGTTCTAAGATTATGTGTGTCTGTCTGTCTGTCTCTCTAAAGTGAGGTTCAAGTGTGTATGTGTGTGTTATGTGAGTTCCAAGTATGTGTGTGTGTGTGTGTGTGTGTGTGTGTGAGTGTGTGTGTGTGTGTGTGTGTGTGTGTGTGTGTGTGTGTGTGTGTGTGAGGGAGAGGGACAGAGAGAGAGGGAGAGATTGAAGATGAAGGTTGATGGTGGAGGGAGAGGGGATAGAAATGGGGAGAGTCCATGGACATGATAGAACAGGAGGCAACACTGCCACTGTCATGGTTTTGGAGATGGCAGAGAGACACAGACTTACAAGTGAGAGTGGATGGATGGATAAGGAGGGGTTGGGAGAGGGGGAGCGGGCAGGATGATGGAGGGGGAAGAGACCCATGCGGAGCCGGGTTCAAGGACTAGTTGAATATATCTTTCGACTTGTTTGAGTGTTTTATATGATTGGGTTGTATATGTATTGACTTCAATCATTTTATTCATGCATAATGATCTGTTGCTTCCTGTATGTAGGCGTGCGTCTTGCAAGCCAGCAAAGGTCAGATCAAGGAGAAGGGCGAGGACAAAGAGACGGCGGTGGTGGCGCCAGCCACAGGGGACGAGGAGCCGCCACAGACAACCATCTGGGTCTGCCTGCAGTGTGGTCACCAGGTCAGGTGGTGGTCTCCACCCCCTTCCCCCCTACCCCCTCCCCTCCTCCTTCCCCTCTCTCCACTTGCCCTGTCTCCTCCCTTCCCTCTGTCCCCGCTCAGCTCCCTTCCCCTTCCCTCTCGAGATAATGCCAAAGTACACCTGTTGATGGCCAGCCAAGAAGGTGCCAGTTGTGACTGACATCTTAGTTTAGCTTGTTACTGGGGACAACACAAGGAGTCAGGACTCTGTTTTGCGAGAGTATCGGTGGAAATGATACTTTTAACTTCATTTACAGATGTGAATCAGTGTGTTAATTCAAAATCATGGCCAAGTAAGTTTTGTTCTGCTCCAGAAGTGGTTGAAAGATGTGTGTTTGTGGACCTAGATGGTGCTGCAGATGATGGATGTTTAAAGGATGTGGCCAGAAGTGATTTGAAGACAGTTCTGATGAAAGTACTGTAAAAAGTGTTGACAGTGTATTGAAATGTTTATTTTGAGTGTGGTTGTGTATGGTAGGTAATTCATTTTTCTAATTATAGACAATTCAAATTTTTGTGATCGGGAAAATAATCCACAGTGTATCAAGCAATTATTTCTGTACAATTTCACAAATTTTTTAAGGAAATTTATACACAAACAATCATGGAAAAGGGCATTATGAGCAACAGGCAGTAGTGTTGACTGTCAGATCACTTGGTCTGGGGACAGCAATGCAGTTACATTGCTTGGTTAGAAATGTGTGATATTAAGCTGACTGTGTAATCAGCTCTCCACAGATTGGCTTACCTGGTGCATCATAATAAATCTTAAATTTACCTGGTACATCAGAATAAATCTGAAATAAATGTTAGTGAACCACAAAGAGAAACGTGGACAAACAAGTCACAAGACAAAACACGACGCATTTCGACCTCTTAGGTCTTCTTCAGGCAAGACACAAACAAATAGGACTAACTAGTACGTCATAGTATGATCTCTTTGCAGAGGATAGTAGCTGTGTGAGCAGCAGAGTTAACCCAGTTCCCAAACTGTTTTCATTCCCTAATGCCTGTACAACTGACAGGGCTGTTAGTATATAAGAAACAGTCCGCTCACCACTGTTTAAGGTGAAATGCATGCAAGAAAAATTTTTTTTTAATGTACATGACATTTTGAACATTACGCATGACCTTGTTATCGGTTTTTAGCTGTTTGTAAAATTATCGGTGCAAGGAGATGATGTGTGGCTGCTGCTTTCATTTTGCCCACAGGAATTGATGAAGTTTGAGACCTGTCAACCTTGCTACGGCTGATGCTTTCAATAACACGGTCTGATCCCTGCCAGCACCTGCATAATGATTTTGTTTTTTCTTAAAGCTGACTCAGAGGTAGTAGTTTCCACGGAAAACAAAGGGGAGAAAACTGAGCGGTCAAGGAATGTGTTAACGATGAACGTTTTTTGTTTTTTTTCAGGGGTGTGACAGGAACTCCCGGGACAAGCATGCCCTGAAGCACTATGAGAACCCCCACTGCGGCATCCATTGTCTGGTGATCAACCTCACCACCTGGGCCACCTGGTAAGACAGTGCAAGCAGACGATGGACTGGCTACAGTCTGCTTTGTATGGGTCTTTGTGTGTTTGTGCCTGTTTTATATCAACCTAACGTTATGGGCCACCTGGTAAGACAGTGCAGGCAGAAGTTGAACCAGCCATAGCGTGTTTTGAAGGAGGTTTCAAAGTCAGATGACTGCAAGCAGAAATTGAAACAAATGTTAAAGAGAAATTATGATTATATCTCAGGACAAAAGGGACAAACAAATCACAAGGCAAAACATGACTCGTTTTGACCTCTTCGGTCTTCTTCAAGCAAGGTAGTTTACAGGACAGGACAATGAATACGAAGAATGACCAGTCACCTAGCTTCTCAAACTGAGTACAAGGATGATCACTGACCTTCTCAAATCAGGTACAAAATGGACATTGAATTGTCCATTTTGTGCCCAATTTGAGGAGGTGAGTGAGTGAGGGTTCTTTGTTTTCACTCCCGGCTGTTCTGCTTTTCATGTTGTCCTGGTTTCACCCATGTGAATGTATAAAGGAGGAAAAACAGAATTACTGGGGCGTCAAACAAAAGAACTAAAGGTTTAAGTACATAAGTGAACATGTTGTTGCTGTTTGTCTGTCGAGACGACAAAGACCATCTAGTCATCATGGGATCGGGGGTGAGTGCGTAGATGGCTGGTCAGGCCGATCTGCACCCGGAAAGACCTATCACAGTATGGACAGGGGATGGTGGCGGCTGTTGACACTGGTCTTCCTTATCATCCTGCGCTGCTCAGCTGCAGCAATTCTGATGCTTTCACAGGTCTCTGCACCTTTGCGGACAGCTGATTGCCACCCGTCTCTGTCCTGGGCAGTCTGCTTCCATGTTGTGTGGCTGATGTTGAAGGCCTTCAGGGAAGATTTGAGGTTGTCTTTGAAACATTTCTTCTGGCCTCCATGAGAGTGTTTTCCTTGTTGTAGTTCGCCAAGCAATAGTTTCTTTGGCAGCCGATGGTCTGGCATGCGAACTACATGACTTGCCCAGCGAAGCTGTGACTGCATCAGGATGGTGAAGATGCTAGGCAGGCCAGCACAAGTGAGGACTTCAGTGTCCGGAATCTTATCTTGCCACTTAATGCCCATGAGTCTTCTGAGGCAGGTGGTGTGGAAATGGTTCAGTTTCCTGGCATGACGCTGGTAAATCGTCCATGTTTCACAGCCATAGAGCAGTGTGGTAAGAACTATGGCCTGATACAGCTTGATCTTGGTCTCAAGTGAACATACATAATTATGGATGCATGTGAAATGAAATGGGAGAGAGAGAGAGAGTTTGCATGTGTCTGTACGTCTGTGTGTGTGTCTGTATGTGTGTATGTGTGTGTGCACATGCTGTTTAAGGAAACAGCCCTTCCTGAACAGTCATCACACATGAACCATGACAAATTTTGATAGCAATTCAGCGTATGCACATGGAAGGTTCAAAGCTCATGACTGCTTCATTCTCTGACCCAGGTGTTACGCCTGTGACGACGAAGTGCCTCTGGAAAGCAAGAGAATCCAGGAGTGCATGGACTTCCTGTACAAGCAGACCAAGGCTTCGCGTGTGACTTCCCCCCAACGTGCAAACAACTCAAGTGAGACTTTGGGTTGTTTTTTTTGTTGCAGTCTTGATTCTTCCTCTTAGTTTAAGAAGCTCGATTCTCTCTGGTGCTATGCAGTGACAAAAAGTACTGAGAGTTTTCCTTCTGTGGAGGAGGGAGAGACGGTATAGAATTATACAGGGAACAAACTGGCCAAGTAGAGCTAGCCAGTTGGTCATAGCTTGCACCTGTTTGGCATGGTAAGTGAACAGACCTAGCTGTGGGTAGAAGAGGAACTCACTGCTTTGGGTAAATTTGAAATAGTCTCTTCATCTACAGAAATGACATGACCTATGTTTGTATGTAAAGAACAAACAAGAGAGGCAAATGCCTGTGCGACTCACATGAGATGAGTGAACACCACAGAACGATAAAGGGGAAAGGATAGGTGGAACAACTGGTGAGGGACAGAAGCATGTAGATTTTGTTTGCATGATCTACCTGTCACCTCGACATCAATTTTCTGAGATCAGTCTGTCATTTTTGGTATAACCCTAATAGCATTATGACACATGAATGATCTGTTAAAAACAAGATGCAAAGCTATAAATGTACTCCCAGTATGTTAGTAAAAAAATATATATATATATATATAATCAGTCACTATAGCACTTTCTCCTCTTTCGGTAGTAGAAATTTTGTATGTAAGAGGGAAAAAAAAATGCTTCTCTCCCCGGCGGGGAAATGAACCCCAGTCTCCCACGTGACAGGCGGGGATACTAACCACTATACTACCGAAGAGCTCACAGAATTTGGTTACACTTAAGTTTATAAACCGTTATTGCTTAAACTGTACATCACAAAATTATCATTTATAGCTGTTAGTAACGGCTATTCTGGTAAAATAAAACATCGGGCATCATCCGTGACCCATAATGAACATATCTACAAATTTTCAGAAAGATCGGTCCAGCAGTTTTGTCTGGAGTGAGTGGAACACATTTTGACCACGGACGGACAGATAGACAGACACACACTCACAGACAGTATTTCTTCATTCCCATTGTAAAGTACTGCCTATTCTGTAAGAACTGGGAGTACAAAAAGTACTGAAGTGATACAGATTTATGTTTTAGCTAAGGAACATACGCTGACAACCCTCCTTTACCCATCCCACATCTTTCACCCCAACATCCCCACCGTCCTCCTTATGAAAGCTGGGTGCCTCTTCTACCCATGTATGGCAGCCAACATCCCCACCGTCCTCCTTATGAAAGCTGGGTGCCTCTTCTACCCATGTATGGCAGCCAACATCCAGTTGCTGAAGAAACATGTCTTCTACAGGGATGATGACAAAAAAAAACCCAGAGATTTTTAAAATGATTTGTAAAAACACCCCTCTGACGACGTCCATGGCTGCTGTAGTGACGTACAGCCAATCAGTATCACTCACCTGATTGGCAAAGAGGATGTGTGGTAGATAGCACAGCAATGAAACGGAGGACAGTTCATTTCTTCTCGAGTGCTCTTCTGTGTTGCCTGTCCGCCCAGCCCTTCAACCACCATCACACTTCTCTTCTCCCCCACCATGACTCCCATCTGACTTGTGGGGCCCCTGTTTCCAGCACCTCTTGTACTGAGTCCTTCCTTCCTTTCATTTTTCCTTGCAGGTCAGTGCCTCCCACCACATGTAAAGACAACGGCAGTGTTTAAGTTCAGTGCCCTGAGCTCGAGACCACTCTGTTGTTTGTAGCTGTTGTGCAGTGGACATCTGTAGCAGATTGCTTTCCAGTCATTCTTGCCAAGTCTTCAGTGTTCCTTGTTCAACGTGTCTCACCCCAGTTCCCTTCATGTCTGTCCCTACCTCTGTTCTCCCTTCAGTGCATTTTCCTCATAGAGCCCTGCTTCCTGTCACATGTACAGACAGCAGCAGTGTCTACATCAAGTGCTCTGACCTGGACACCAGGTCTGTTCTCTGTGGCTGGTACAGCAGTAGCAGGAGAATACTACTGATTCCAGATTATTCTACCCAGATGTTTGTTTCTTATCCTTGACTTGCTTTGCCCCTGTTCCCAGCTACCTTATCCCCTCTCCCTGACCTCCCTCCATTCCATGTTCCTGGTAGTTTGTTGCCT
>CM065727.1:72771587-72809087 GCA_033310375.1 Conus canariensis | reverse complement strand
GCAGTTCATTTCACCATCTTTACCATTCAGCGAAGTTGCTGTCCTTTTGAAGTTTTAGCTACAAAAATGTCGAAACTTGGAGCAGAAAAGTTCTGGACAAGATGCGAAAAAGAAAAAACTTGGTCAAAAGTTCCGAAAAGAGTACTCGGAAAAGTTCCCCTGCATACGACCTTCGGCTAAAGGTGTAAATTGTGCACGGTGTACCACTTGCGAGTCGGACTTCACAATTTCCCATGGCGGGATGGTGGATGTGAAGCATCACCTTGAGTCACGCAAGCACATCGATTCCTCTAACGTGCCGAATTCTTCCAGCAACACACACACACACACACACACACACACACACACACACACACACACACACACACACACACACACTAACACTAACACTAACACACACACACACAAATACTGAGGAAGAGTGAGAGGGGGGAGTAATCAGGAAGGGAGAAAAACATAGTCACACACCAGAGAGAGAGAGAGAGGGAGGGAGAATACTCAAGCAAACGCATACATGCTCAGCAGTATGTGTGTTTCCAGTGTATTCTACATTTTCATAATTTGTGAAGATTTCTTGTGACACTTAAAAGAAAAGCTTGTTTTTGAAGAAAAGTAAAGTTCACAAAAATTGTGCGAACAATTTCATCGCATTGTGTTTGTTTGAAAAGAGGTAAGTGTCGCGCTTGATTACTCTTAGCTCTCTGAAATTACACATTTCTGCCTCACTGAGCTTCAGTTCTTACTCATTGGTCTCTTAGGGGGTTGGCAGGTCTGCAAGCCTGAAAATGTGTGTGTGTGTGTGCATGTGTGGTGTATGTGTATTAAAGGATGTCCTTTTGACATTGACTGTAAAATTTCTTGTGAGTCTAAGCATGTGATTTGAACCTTCGATTATTTGTCTGTTCAGGGTCTGAATAACCTGGGAAACACCTGCTTCTTCAATGCTGTTATGCAGGTATCCCTCTTTCGTATTCTGGCCATCTTTCTCTTTCTTTCTCTCCCTTGTTTTGCCCTGTCTGTCTCCCCTGCTCTCAGTTTGAATCTTCCACACAAATACCATGTCATTACCACAGGCATTTCAGATGCCTTTCTCATTGTGCAGTTTCCTCTTCTGCGGTATTGTCACTGTGCGTCTCTGACTGACTGACCCAACTGTGCTGCCATGTTGTAATTTGAGCAGCAGTTCAGAAAATCAGGTACACACAGAACAAAGCCATGCCCTTGATGAACAACTGACAATTCAACCAGGCCAGTGTCATAGCGTTACTCATGAAAGGCCACAGAAAGTTACTGAAACATTATTTTTTAATGATGCTTGCATACTGTTTGCCGGATGTGTTGGAAGATGTTAGTTCCCTATGAAATTTGCATGCTGTTTGCAGAAATTTTTTAAACAAGTGCAGGAAATTTTGGAAGCAAGGTTAAGGGGTTTTTTTTGTGTGTTTGTTTGTTGTTGTTTTTGGGGGGGAGGGGGGATTTGTTTGTTTTTGTTGTTATCAGTCTTGTGTGCAGTCAGCAGTAAATTGTTGAAAGCCTGAATTGAAGCGTTGAGCATGCCACATCAGGGTGTGTGGACTTAATCATAGACAGAGTTCATATAGGTCCTGGAAAACTTGAAAAGTCCTGGGAAAGTGGAAGGCTGGGAAAGTGCTTAAACACCACAGGCCAATCAATGCCTGGAAAAATCCTGGATTTGTCAGCTGTCGACTGTAATTTTGCTTTCACGTTAGCTGAAATCTAAACTGTTCTTCGGGGGGGGGGGGGGGGGGGGGGGGGGGAGAACACACCAACATTTGTTGTTGAAAGCCCTGAAAATGTGATAGCAGACGACGTCACTGTTTAATTGCTGCTTGCTTGTTTCCCTTGAATTATTTCCCTTTAGATTCATGTGTATATTATTGTTATCTGTTACTTCATTTTCTGATAAACATCAGAAACATTGTTCAGTGAAAGATGGATCCAAGTGAAGAAAGACTAGGAAGGTTGGTCGTATCCTTCCACAACTGGCTTAAAATGCCAAGCAAGCTGCACATTGTGTAAATTGTGTAAAAGGACTTTCGATAGTGTGGACATGCGTGAAAATGCTGTTAGATATGATTGTACATTATTTACTGTCTTTAGATTTACCACCAAACTCATGGAACAGACCTTGATTGTTCTTCAGGAAAATCTGCGTGAACCCTGCATAGAGTGACATAATAAAGACACACACAATACAGTCCCTATTGTAGTTCACACTGTACAACAGACACACACACAATACAGTCCCTATTGTAGTTCACACTGTGCGATAGACACACACACAATACAGTCCCTATTGTAGTTCACACTGTGCGATAGACACACACACAATACAGTCCCTATTGTAGTTCACACTGTGCGACAGGCACACACACAATACAGTCCCTATTGTAGTTCACACTGTACAACAGACATACACACAATACAGTCCCTATTGTAGTTCACACTGTACAACAGACACACACACAATACAGTCCCTATTGTAGTTCACACTGTGCGACAGGCACACACACAATACAGTCCCTATTGTGGTTCACACTGTACAACAGACATACACACAATACAGTCCCTATTGTGGTTCACACTGTGCGACAGGCACACACACAATACAGTCCCTATTGTAGTTCACACTGTGCGACAGGCACACACACAATACAGTCCCTATTGTAGTTCACACTTTACAACAGACACACACACAATACAGTCCCTATTGTAGTTCACACTGTGCGACAGACACGCACACAATACAGTCCCTATTGTAGTTCACACTGTGCGACAGACACACACACAATACAGTCCCTATTGTAGTTCACACTGTGCAACAGGCACACACACAATACAGTCCCTATTGTAGTTCACACTTTACAACAGACATACACACAATACAGTCCCTATTGTAGTTCACACTGTGCGACAGACACACACACAATACAGTCCCTATTGTAGTTCACACTTTACAACAGACATACACACAATACAGTCCCTGTTGTAGTTCGCTCTGTACGACAACGGAGCAGACCTCTCACACTTGGTGCTCGCGTCGTGTGCAGAACATGTGCCAGACGCCGGGCCTGGAGGCACTGCTGGTGGAGAGATGCAGCAAGGACTTCACCACCTCCCTCAGGGGCTGGAGGGATGGCCACAGCGACTCCGCCAGCGAGACGGAGACTGACGATGAGGATGAGAGCCGATGGGAGGAACTGGTAGGAGACAGGAGGGGAGTGGTGGAAAAGGGGAAAATTGGGGTGGTGTGATTCTGCATATGTTTATGTGGATGGGTTTTTTTTTGTGTGTGTGTTTGTTTATTTGTATGTCTGTGTGTTGGTATGTGGAAGAGCAACTTCTTATGGGAGAAACCATTTTTCTGGGTCTGTCAGAACTCTTTTTTTTTTTTTTCTATATGGTCAGATCAGTTGTTAAATGCATTGTGATATGATGCTTTTCCTATTTACACTCCACACCTCATGTCAAGTTTGTAACGAGCTGAGGGGTCTTTCTGTATAAACTGTTTTTTTGCCCTCTCAAAATTCTGTGCTAGTTATTTCCGCTTTTGTCTCTCTCTTTGATGCTGTCTTCTTTTTTCAGAAAAATATCTCTTCATTGTCATCCACTAAACAGTAAACAAGTTGGGTATTTTTTGCTCCCATAAGAAAACCTAACACAGAGTAACTTTTATTCAAGACTGGCACAGCCTTTTAAACTTGAATAAAGTCAGACAAATACATAGACGAACAATCTAATAGTGGGGGAAAAAACAAGCGCAGGCCAACAACTGAACTATCTTCATAGTAATGACTTGGCAAAGATTTGGACTTAAGGAGGGGGGTGGGGGGCGGAATTTGAAGATGGAGAAACTGGGAACATGAAATTAAGAAAATATGTTACAGATATGAAAACTCTTCACTAGCTGCATAAGGGAACCATCGCAATCCCTTTTGAAGGCAGATATATTTGTATTGCCTGCTCCGAGGCCTTTCGTCCACTGGGTCGGACTCATCAGGGAGACACGGCTGGTTGTGTCTGCGCTCCTGGCGTCAAATAGAGACACACCACAGTCCATAATACTGTGGTGTTCTCACCACCAAGAGTGCAAAAAAGAATCCAATAGCACCCCCAAAGCAGCCAGCAAAGAGTAGTAAATGAAACCAAACGAAAGTGTGGGGAGGAAAAAAGTTGCTGAAAAAACTAAAGACATTATGCAAACAGTATAAAATAAAGGGGACAATCTTTGAGCCTACGCTTGAGGATCCACCCAAAGATGCAAGGGAGATCAAAAGACAAACACACAGACGGACAGAAACAAATAACCTCAATTTAATCAAAACAAAATCGGAAATGAAATGAGGCAGGGAACAGTAAACGATAAACAGTAAACAAGTTGGGTATTTTTTGCTCCCATAAGAAAACCTAACACAGAGTAACTTTTATTCAAGACTGGCACAGCCTTTTAAACTTGAATAAAGTCAGACAAATACATAGACGAACAATCTAATAGTGGGGGAAAAAACAAGCGCAGGCCAACAACTGAACTATCTTCATAGTAATGACATCCACTAGTTTTTGTTTGTTTGTTTGTTTGTTTCTTTTTGTTTTGACAGTGTGATTTATCACATGTTTTCATTCTTCATGGTGTTTACACATTTTTCTCCATCACATTTTGTGATTTGCCAGCTTTTTTGGTGTTATGTGGTGACCAGTGAGTCAAAATGTGCATAGGGTCTAGAGTGAGTGCTAGCTGTCCATTTTGCACGGTATGTTTGCCCATATTATGACTGTGTCTTGTATTCTTTATGGCAGCAGTATATTGATTATTGATTTTTTGTTGAAATAGGCATGATTAATGAAGCAGAGTGGCTAGTGTCCTCATTGAGCACAGCCTTAATTTATCTCCCTTCATTAAGGATGTTAACAGATAAGCAGTTTTGTTTAAGATTGTTGTAAATAGTTCAGTTGTGAATGTCGCTTTTTCCCAGGACAGACAGTTTTCAAAGGATGATGTGCATGCACCTTATAGACCTTTTACCATTGTGTGAAAGGGCCATGTGTGGTCACCTTGGTTATAGTAAAACTGAAACGGAAAGCTTGCGAGGGAGTGTTTTTTCAGAAGTGGAGGGGAGTGTGATAGAAAATGTCAATTACTACCTCCAGAAATCCTTGAACAGTGGATTCTGTAAAGAGAGAGGAACTTTTGCTGGGAAATTCTGTTTTACATGACTCTGGTGTATTTCTTGTTCAAGGGCCATGTTAGAAAAAATTGCAGATAGTCTTTTGTACTGTTGTTGCAGAGTCCGATAGAGGTTGACTTTGGGGAAGCGGGCCCTCTGAGCTTGTCCCTGAAGAACTTTGTGCAGGAGATGAGCACAAGCAACGGCAAGAACACCGTGTCCCCCAGCGGCCTCTTCAGCAACATCTGTAAAAAGTCAGTGCGTGTGTGGAAACATGTGGCAGTGGAGGGGCTGTGGCTTTGTATGTGTGTGTGTTGTTGGGAATGAGCGAGTGCCTGTGTATGTGTGTGTTTGTGTGTGTGTGTGTGCGTGTGCATGTGTTTGTTTATATTTGTGTGTGTGTCTTTGTTTTGGGGTAGCTGTGAATGAGTGAGAGTGTGTGTGTGTGTGTGTGAGTGTGTGTGTGTGTGTGTGTGTGTGTGTGTGTGTGTGAGTGTGTGTGTGTGTGTGTGTTTTGTGTGTGTGTGTGTGTGTGTTGTGTGTGTGTGTGTGTGTGTGTGTTTGTGTGTGTGTTTGTGTGTGTGCGTGTGCATGTGTTTGTTTATATTTGTGTGTGTGTCTTTGTTTTGGGGTAGCTGTGAATGAGTGAGAGTGTGTGTGTGTGTGTGTGTGTGTGTGTGTGTGTGTGTGCACACGCATGCGCATGCTTGGTTATGGATGAGTGTGTGTATGTGCATGTGTATTTATCAATGAGTGAGTTCTTGTGTGTGTGTGTGTGTGTGACAAGATCAAAGGATCAGGGAATCTGTTTCATCAGCTGTACTTACTAAAACCAGATCTTAATGAAAATTGATTTGAAGATTACAGACTGGAATTTTAGTATGCTTGATCATGTAACATTGTCAACAAATTCTTTTTTGAACCATACTATACCAAAATATGTTTGAAACATGCTGTTTCCTGCATTTTCTATGTGGTTTTATTTCAAGCATGCTGCAGTTCGATTTAAAAGAAAAAAAAAGTGTTTAAATGCATTGTCACCTGTAGCCAATGAACAGCCGCGCTGGTTGACATGTAATAACACCCATTCTGCTTGGTTATGCAGTAGCTGACAAGAAGACACCCTTCTAAATCTTCACATTGTGGAATTTTCCTTTCTGGTAGCTCTGTGCTATGGCCACTCGGCCTGCAGGATGCCAGAGAAATAGTCAAAGGGAACAACTAAATACAGTCTAAACTCTCTGAAGACAAATTTTGGGCACAATTGGGTGTGCCATACAGCTTGCAGTTAACCATGTGTAAATGTTACGTGATAACTTTCAGTGATATGACAGTACTACATGAAGCTTTGTGCTGTTTGGGGACCTCAGGCTGATCGTAAATCAAAATGATGTGCAAATGTGGAACACATGGTTCAGCTGAAGTGGCAGTGGTGTGACTTAGACCTGAGGAAACGGAAGTTAGGCCAGTGATCAGAACAGCTGGTCGTGTGTGAGAGAAGAGAGGCACAGGTGTTTGTAATAGTGTGGTTCTTCTCCCGCCATGCCAGTGATCAGAACAGCTGGTCATGTGTGAGAGAAGAGAGGCACAGATGTTTGTAATAGTGTGGTTCTTCTCCCGCAGGGCTCCCCGCTTCAGAGGCTTCCAGCAGCAGGACAGCCACGAACTGCTGCGATACATGATAGACGTGCTGCGAAATGAGGAGATTAAGGTGAGGGCTGCAACGCCAGTGGGCATGTAGTTCGGCTGTCATGGCTTTGTATTTGGATTTTATGAAGATGCTGGTAGTTTTCTTGTTTTAACTTTTATGGCTTAAAATCTTCTGCTGTTAAGGAAAATTGTGTCAATAGAAACAGGGTTCGTATGCTCCTTGAAACTCCTTGAAATTTCTTGAATTCTGAGAGCCAATTTCAAGACCTTGAAAACCATGGAAAATCAATAAAATGTGGTTCTGTTGAGCAAACCTCCTTGAAAACCTTTGAAAAACAAGCCATCAGCTGGAAAAATTTTTAATATGGCAAAAAGAAATGGCAATTTGATTTTTTTGCATTGATGTTAATGAAAAATTATTTAAAAACCAATTTTTACATCGTCGCGATCCCAGATTGTGGTCTGCTATTTAACCAAGGGAGATAATTTGTAACTTCGTCAATTTTTATTCATGTATTATTGTAGCCTTGAATTTTAAAAAAATCCCCTTGAAAACTCCTTGAAAAAGCCTTGAATTTTGTTCTTTGGAGTCTGTAGGAACCATGTAATAAGAAAGAAATTCTCCCACCTCATTTAATGAAAATTCACGTTGAGTACCCAAGACAGTCTTCACAATCAGCAGCATGTTATCGTATGTCCCAAGTTACAGGACACTCACTTTGCAAGCTTCACAGACTATATTTTTGACACTTTTGAATTTTGACAGATAACTCCTTCCCATCCCTTTTGCAACATTTTCAAAAACTATCTCCCAATATTGTTATTCTGTATCAGAGATTTCAACTCACACTCTTTGGATGTAGACATACAGTAGTAATTAGTTTTAGATTATGGAAGAAACAGAAGAAAATTATGAGAGCAGAATCAGAAGATCAGCTGGTAGAAAGGTCCAGACAATTAAGGCAGGAGTCTGCTTTGAGAGAACATTGGATTACAACCTTTCTTTTTGTCTTTGTAATATGCTCTGTGCTTTGTTTCACAGGAATGTCCAAGTAAATCTTTGAACTCGCATGCTTGTCTTTCTCAAAGACTTTGAATGTATAGAACCAATTTGTGGTAGGATAAATTGTCTCAGACAAAATGCAAATGTTGACCTTAATCAGCTCTCTTGATATTAAATTAATGTTTCATTTCATTCGGCCATGATTTTGTTGGGGTTTTTTTGTTTGTTCATTTGTTTTTTAAATGTGGAAGTAAATAAAAACAAGATGGCAGTAAGCTAGAACATTGTTGAGCATGGGGAAAGTTTTTAGTTTAAAGAAGTAACAAACTCTTGGAGGTAGGACTGGGTAAAGAACATTGTAGCAGCATAGACCCTGAGTTGTTTCATAAGAAAAATCAAAACAGCAAATCCAACTTGTTGCCTTCTCTGTTTCTGGGAAATGAACTACACAAAGAGAGAAGAAGTTGCACTAGAAGATCATGTGCGCTCAACAAAAATCATCACTTTGTTAAAATGTATGGCATCATGAATCAAAGAAAGAAAGAAGCGTAACTTCATGGCAACGCAATGGTCAGTTTGAACAAGACAGTAGACAGTCAAATTCATTTCAAGAACAAAGGATGTGTAAATGTGTGATCTAGTTATGTGAAGCAATGGTCTCAATCTTGCAATATATGCTGCACAGGTTGCTGAAAGGCGTGTTGGGTAGCTCAGCTCTGTGTGCGCCATGTTGCTGAAAGGCGTATAGGGTAGCTCAGCTCTGTGTGTACCATGTTGGGTAGCTCAGCTCTGTGTGCACCATGTTGCTGAAAGGCGTATAGGGTTAGCTCAGCTCTGTGTGTTACCATGTTGGGTAGCTCAGCTCTGTGTGCACCATGTTGGGTAGCCAGCTCTTGTGTCACCATGTTGGGTAGCTCAGCTCTGTGTGGCACAATGCTGGGTAGTTCAGCTGTGTGTGCACCATGTTGGGTAGCTCAGCTCTGTGTGCACAATGCTGGGTAGCTCAGCTCTGTGTGCATCGTGTTGGGTAGCTCAGCTCTGTGTGCACCATGTTGGGAAGCTCAGCTTTGTGCACCATGTGGTACCCACCATGTTGCGTAAAGCTATATCTCAGCTCGTGTGCACCATGTTGCTGGAATGTTGAGGTCAGTTTATGGGTAGCTCAGCTGTTCCGCATTGATGCTCACATGTTGTGGGTAGCTCAGCTGCTGTGTGTCAGCCAATGTTGGGTAGCTCAGCTCTGTGTGCGCCATGTTGCTGAAAGGCGTATAGGGTAGCTCAGCTCTGTGTGCACCATGTTGGGTAGCTCAGCTCTGTGTGCACCATGTTGGGTAGCTCAGCTCTGTGTGTCCATGTTGGGTAGCTCAGCTCTGTGTGCACCATGTTGGGTAGCTCAGCTCTGTGTGCACCATGTTGTAGGTAGCTCAGCTCTGTGTGCACCATGTTGGGTAGCTCAGCTCTGTGTGCACCATGTTGGGTAGCTCAGCTCTGTGTGCACCATGTTGGGTAGCTCAGCTCTGTGTGCACCATGTTGGGTAGCTCAGCTCTGTGTGCACCATGTTGGGAGCTCAGCTCTGTGTGCACCATGTTGGGTAGCTCAGCTCTGTGTGTGCACCATGTTGCAGAGTAGCTCAGCTCTGTGTGCACCATGTTGGGTAGCTCAGCTGTGTGTGCACCATGTTGGAGTAGCTCAGCTCTGTGTGCACCATGTTGGGTAGCTCAGCTCTGTGTGTACCATGTTGGAGTAGCTCAGCTTGTGTGCACCATGTTGGGTAGCTCAGCTCTGTGTGTACCATGTTGGGTAGCTCAGCTCTGTGTGCACCATGTTGCAGAGAGCTCAGCTCTGTGTGCGCCATGTTGGGTAGCTCAGCTCTTTGTGCACCTGTTGCAGAGAGATCAGCTCTGTATGCACCATGTTGGGTAGCTCAGCTCTGTGTGCACCATGTTGCGAGTAGCTCAGCTCTGTGTGCACCATGTTGCAGAGAGCTCAGCTCTGTGTGCACCATGTTGGGTAGCTCAGCTCTGTGTGCACCATGTTGCAGAGTGAGCATCAGCTCTGTGTGCACCATGTTGGGTAGCTTAGCTGTGTGTGCACCATATTGGGTAGCTCAGCTCTGTGTGCACCATGTTGGGTAGCTCAGCTCTGTGTGCACCATGTTGGGTAGCTCAGCTGTGTGTGCACCATGTTGAGTAGCTCAACTCTGTATGCACCATGTTGAGTAGCTCAGCTCTGTATGCACCATGTTGAGTAGCTCAGCTCTGTGTGCGCCATGTTGCAGAGAGCTCAGCTCTGTGTGCGCCATGTTGCAGAGAGCTCAGCTCTGTATGCACCATGTTAAGTAGCTCAGCTCTGTGTGCGCCATGTTGCAGAGAGCTCAGCTATGTGTGCACCATGTTGGGTAACTCATCTGTGTGTGCACCATGTTGGGTAGCTCAGCTCTGTGTGCACCATGTTGGGTAGCTCAGCTCTGTGTGCACCATGTTGAGTAGCTCAGCTCTGTGTGCACCATGTTGGGTAGCTCAGCTCTGTATGTACCATGTTGGGTAGCTCAGCTCTGTGCACCATGTTGGGTAGCTCTGTGTGCACCATGTTGAGTAGCTCAGCTCTGTGTGCACCATGTTGGGTAGCTCTGTGTGCACCATGTTGAGTAGCTCAGTTCTGTGTGCAACATGTTGGGTAGCTCAGCTCTGTGCACCATGTTGGGTAGCTCAGCTGTGTGTGCACCATGTTGAGTAGCTCAGCTGTGTGTGCACCATGTTGGGTAGCTCAGCTGTGTGTACACCATATTGGGTAGCTCAGCTGTGTGTGCACCATGTTGGGTAGCTCAGCTGTGTGTGCACCATGTTGTGTAGCTCAGCTCTGTGTGCACCATGTTGGATAGCTCATTTCTGTGTGCACCATGTTGCAGAGAGCTCAGCTCTGTGTGCACCATGTTGGGTAGCTCAGCTGTGTGTGCACCATGTTGAGTAGCTCAGCTCTGTGTGCACCATGTTGGGTAGCTCAGCTCTGTGTGCACCATGTTGGGTAGCTCAGCTCTGTATGCACCATGTTGGGTAGCTCAGCTGTGTGTGCACCACGTTGGGTAGCTCAGCTGTGTGTGCACCATGTTGGATAGCTCTGTGTGCGCCATGTTGCAGAGAGCTCAGCTCTGTGTGCACCATGTTGGGTAGCTCAGCTGTGTGTGCACCATGTTGGATAGCTCTGTGTGCGCCATGTTGCAGAGAGCTCAGCAAGGAATCCTGAAGCAGTTCAAGCTCCCGGAGAAAGTGAATCCCAGCAAAGTGGATGAAGACATCAAGATGAAAATCAAAGGTAAATCTGGACCATACTCTGTGTGTGTGTGTGTGTGTGTGTGTGTGTGTGTGTGTGTGTGTGTGTGTGTGCGTGTGTGTGCGCGCGTGTGTGCGCTTGTGTGTGTGCGTGTGTGTGTTGTGCGCATGAGTGCTTGTGTGACTGCATGCATATGCTTGTGTGTGTGCTTGTGTATGTGTGTGTGTGTATGTGTGCGTGTGTGTGTGCTTGCGTGTGTGCACGAGTGTGCATATGTAGGGGGGGGGGGGGGGTGGAGGAGGGGAAGGAGTGGACTGGCAAGGAACAGAGGAAAGAGAAGAGCTGCAAGGCTATGAGCATGTTTAGGATAATGAAGAAGTTGTTTGGGCTATGACTAGCCAAAATGAAAAAAAGGTTGTCACAGTTTGTTTGGTGTGCTTTTTTGACTGACTTGATCATATAGGAGTAAATGTTTCCTGACTGCTTAATTTGTGTAAGAAAGTTATGTCAAATACTGCTGATTTTGTGTGATGGGATAGGACAGTATGACGTTAAGAAATGTGTAAGTGTACTTTCATTGGACCTTTCTTCACAAATGTGATATTGTTACACCCAAGTGAATACAAGTGTGATGCTGTGCATGTGCCTAGTCATTGACTAACATGTTTGTACAAGTTAGTGTGTGTTCAGACAATCACTCGCAGGTCAAGTACACGTGTGTGTGAACAGTCTAGTATGTCATGTGTGTGTGTGTTTCGATGTGTGCAGAGTTTGGTTGTCGAGCAAAGTTGACATTTATAGACAGTCTGTTTTATATGTCATGTATACATATTTCTATGTGTGTGTCTGTTTTATATGTCATGTCTACATATTTCTATGTGTGTGCAGAGTTTGGTCGGAAAGCCAAGTTCACCTGTGTGGACAGTGTGTCATGTCTACATGTTTCTATGTGCGCAGAGTTTGGTCGGCAAGCCAAGTTCACCTTTGTGGACAGTCTGTTTGGTGGTCAACTGGTCAGCACTATCACCTGTGAAGAATGCAGTCATGTGAGTGAGCTGTCTGTGTCTCTGGCTGAGGATCTTTTAAGCCTGAAAAAAAAAAAAAAAAAAAAAAAGAAAGTTTGCATTGCATTTGTATAAAGCACCACTAAACTGATTGAATGGTTTCAGCTTGCGTGGGTAGATCCTTGGATGGTGTGTGTTTGGGGATAGGAAGATGTCTTTGTCCATACAAATTCAGAATATTCTGTACATGATTTGTAACTCCTTGACGGAAATGGTGGACATTAACAAAAATTGTTGGATTTTTTTTGTTGGATTAAGTTCATGAATGTAACTGGACATGCAGACTGTAACTGCAGTACTTATGATTGGGTTTGAGCTGTGCATTGTGATAATGTCTATTTCATTACAGGTGTCACAGGTTGTTGAATCCTATGATTGGGTTTTAGCTGTGCATTGTGATCATGTTTATTCATTGCAGGTGTCACAGGTTGTTGAATCCTATGATTGGGTTTGAGCTGTGCATTGTGATCATGTTTATTCATTGCAGGTGTCACAGGTTGTTGAATCCTATGATTGGGTTTGAGCTGTGCATTGTGATCATGTTTATTTCATTACAGGTGTCACAGGTTGTTGAATCCTTCCTGGACTTGTCTCTCTCCGTCACAGAAGAAAAGGTGAGAACGTTTGCCAAATGTTGTGAAACATCATGGATTTTTGTTTAAAGCCCTCTTCTCTTAACGGGCTTTGTGTGTAGAGTTGATTTTAGAGTATTGTTGTCCTCTTTGGTGTAAGGTCTTCATCGACATGGAGTGGTAATAATGATGATATTATTTAATTGTCAAACTCCTGGACCAACATTTTAGGAGCATACTTGCACACGCATAAGCATTCAAGTTACATACATTCATATTATTAACAAAAGGACAGCATGATATACATTGTTTCTGTATATATGTATACGTAGACCTATATAGGTTAAAAAACAAATTTACAGTGAAAATTTTACAAATATTTCTTGTATCTCATATGTTCATATCATTAAGAAAAGGACAGCGTAATACCTTACATACATGAGTGTAAAGATATACATTGGTTCTGTGTATATCCATACATGTATGTGTATGAAAACATATTCAGGTTGAAAAAAACTTACAGTGAAAATTTTGCAAATATTCCTTGTAGCTCACTTTTTTTTTGTTTTTTGTTTTTGCTTTAACAATATGAAGAGCCATTGGGCCGCTGTACAGTCTGGCAGTAGGATACTGCGACTGTAGGAAGAGGAAGAATGGGAGTGGGTGGTTCTGAATATTACCTGGAATACTGTTAAAAGAGGTGGGCCTTTTTGGTGAGTGCTGGCCTAGTCAGGAGGAGCTGAACATGATGAGCTGTTCAGGCCACAGATACTGGCTTAGTGAAGGTGATGATCAGCCAGTCAGAGCCAAGTGGAATGATGTTGTACTGTGCAGAAGCCACAAAAAATAAATAAATAAAAAATAGCAGTGGACAGTGTGAAGGTTTTGTTATCTCGGGGGACAAATTTTACTGAACTGCACTAGGTGTATCAAGTTTTCTGAAACCTTATGCAGACATACCAACAGGAATTTTCTTGTATTTTTGTTGTTTGTTTGTTTTTGTTTTATTTTATAATTTACCTGTCAAGACAAGGGACAAGCATCTTAATCCTTAACCCTATTCAGCAAGGACAAAGGACATGCTGCAAATATCTAAGAAGACGGAAAAAGAAAGAAAAGGGGGGGGGGGGGGGGGGGGACTTCTCCAGCTTTGATGTGGTTTTTCAACAACATTCCCCAAAATGACCTCCCCTGAGTAACATTGACTTCCATTGGTATACTCAGTGAATCATTTTCCTTACTTCCACTAATGAATACTTTGAAACAGTCCTTTTCCTCACAGCTTCTAGTGAACACATTGAACCGATCATTACCGTGGCAAGGATGGATGCCCCTTCCTATTTAAATAATGAGGTCAGAGCGCATCAGTGTAACTTGAATAAACGATAAGCTGCTAAAGTGAAGAATTTCTTTCTTTCTGCGTACGCAGGCTGATACTCCTGTGGACACTGCCTGTATAGACAACCAGTGGAGTTTTGTGTGTATGACTGTTTTTTATCCCGCCATTAAGGCAGCCATACTCCATCTTCGGGGAAGGTGCATGCTATGTGTAACGTGTCATCCATACCAACGGCCAAACTGGCCTTCTCTTCCGAAAGTTGGTGATAGGATTTGACGTGTGTGCAAAATGTTGTGCATGCGTTCACACACGGAACCTCGGTTTATAGTCTCATTCGAAGGACTGTGTGGGGAATGGAGTCAGAACCAATGTTAACTCCAAGGGAAAAATCCTCCTGTACCGAAATTCGAACCCGCAACCCCAGGATCATGAGTCCGGTGCTTTACCAACTGAGCTATTCCGGCCCCCAAGTGAAGAATGAGACGGGCATAAATCACGATAAATGATTGTTTCCAGTCATGCTGTATATTGCTAACTCATCTGTTGTGGCAACCAAACGGTGCGGTGAGCACAGGAGTGAAGTCTTGTTCTTGAACTTGAGCTAGAGACTCATCCATCACATCACAGGATGAAGTGAGGGAAACCCCAACACCTGTGCAGGTTTGAACTGAGCGGTGACTGTGTGCAGCCTCAGCGCCCCAACCAGATCCTGGGAGGGCGACACACCGAGAGTGCAGGGGTCAAGAACCTCGGTGAGAAAAAGGCGGAGGAGGACGACACGCCCCTGAAGGGGGTGGATGGCTTTGCCGAGCACAGCGGCAAGCCCAGCAAGTACCAGGAGCGAAAGAACCGCAAACAGGCCAAGAAAGAGGCCAAGGTGAGGGGAGTGGGGGATGTATGTGTGGGTGTGTGTGTGTGTGCATGCATGCCTGTGTGTGTGTGCGTTTTTGAGTGTGTGTTTGTGTGTAATATATGTGTGTGCAGTATGTGTGTGTGTGTATATGTGTGTGTGTGTAATATGTGTGTGTGTGTGTGTGACTCCTTCAGTTTTCAGTCACACACATGGCCTTTTTACTCTTTCCAGCCACCTCCTTCCACCTCATCCCCCATCTTCACCATCTCTCCTTGCAGCCTTCCCCCTTTCTGTACAACTCACCAAAGCCTGATATTAATTCGACTTTGTTTATCTTGTGATTCAAATATCAGCATAAACTACTCAAAAAGACTCAAAGATTTTGAATAGAGTCAAAGATTTATTAACCTTGTAACCTCTTTACAGATGTGGAAAACATGAAAAAAGTGAAAACCACACAACTACATAGTACAGGTAATGGTAAACTAGTCGCTGTTTGTAGCAAGAACAATATCCAAATGGCAAATAGATACAGACTGAATAGCAAAATCAAAAGTGTTTAATGATTTTCCTTGATTCTATAAATTTAGTCAAGGTTGACAAAATCTTTTCACTAGAAAATAATCTGCAAAATTGTATCTGGAGTTAGTATATTTTCCTTGATTCTATAAATTTACTCTCAGGTTCAACAAAAACCTTCTTTTCACCAGACAATAATTTTCAAAATTAGGGAGTTAGTACAGAGCGTTGTCCAAATTTTGAGTCATCTTGAATCTGCATATTTAGGGCATTGACTGACAAAATAGGCACTTTTTTCTCTCTCTTCTTTATCACAGTCTCCACAGAGGTGTTCTTTGAGGTGAAGCCCAATCTTTGTCTGATCTCAGTCATAAGTTTATGACGTCCATATAAATTTAATCAGGATGAATACAGAGATCAGTCAATTGATAGATATTCGTTTGCTGTTTTGAATCTGATTTTTTATTTCTATCAGATAGACTTTTGTGCCTTGCATCAAAAACTTGAGTAAGAATGAATGTAGTTATTGTATTTAGCCAAACGAAAATTTCCACAAATACTTTTGGCGGTAGAAAATTATGTTACATATACAGAGTTTTGTTCATACACTCATAATCTTTTGTGTAGGAGAGTGTGTGTGTGTTTTTTTTTAAATAATTTCTTCTACAAGGGATGAACACACTTCTTATTAATCTGACGTTGCTGAGAGACAGAAAAACAAAGACAAAGATGGGGAGTTTGTATTATACTCCCTGTTTGGCTAGTATACTTACCATGTCAGACCATAGCATTCACGGCAGTTAGTCAGCTCTGTCAGGCCGAAGATTTTGTGTGGCTAATGCAGTAATAAGACAGTCACGTGACGCCCACCCTACTTCTGCCGAAGGAAGAAGCTGGTGTAAACTTCCTGTACCTCATTCGTCGAGGCCTGCACGCCAGGTAACCCCAAGGACCTTGGCGCTAGTGGGGAAGGTAGGGCGGGCATTAGAGTCTGACATGGTAAGTATACTAGCCAAACAGGGAGTATAATACAAACTCCCCATTTTGGCGTCATATACTGTACCATGTCAGACCATAGCAGAATTTATCGCAAAAGGAGGAGGGCGAGTGCCCTAGTGGTTCTTGGGGTTAACCGATATGGCTGCATTAGCCGCCACAAAGGATATCCCTTCAGAACCGTCAGCCCTGGTCATGCGGATGTCCCTTAAATAAAAGTTTATAAAGGGATTCTCCGAACGCCAGTAGGCTGCTTCCAGGAGATGGCGCAGGGGGACAGAGTGCTGGAAAGCTGCAGAAGCGGCCAGTGCTCTGACCTCATGGGCCCGGGGGGACAAGACGGGGAGGACCTTGGACGTCTGGGCATAGGCCGATTTGACCGTCTTGGACAGCCACCTAGAGATAGTGCCAGCTGAGATGTCTTTCTTATTCTTGGGGTTGATGGAAATAAAGAGACGTCTCTGAGAAGCGTGCCTGGGGCGTGAACGTTCCCAGTAGTGTCTTAGACACCTGGAAGGACACAGAGTCCTGTCACCACCGCTCTCTCCACCTAGGATATCCGCCAATGTGCGGATGACGAGGTAGGGGGAGGGGCTACCGGGTTCCTGGTTTTTAGCCAGGAATTCGGGAAGGAACTTAAGGGAGACAGAGCCGTCCGTGTGGAAGGCAATGTCTCTGGGGTCCCCGCTGAGAGCGTGGATCTCGCTCCGCCTTCTGGCCGAGGCCAAAGCGAGGAGAAAGGTGGTCTTCATAGAAAGAAGGTCGAAGGGGAGGGAGGAGATAGGCTCGAAAGGAGGTTTCCTGAGGGCATCGAGTACAGTGAAAAGATCCCAAAGGGGAACGCACCTTGGGGATCGGGCCTCACGAAGGGCCACTCCTCTAGAGATCTCTCTGAGAAGGAAGTCATTCTCAAAGGACGGTCCGCCCAGTTGGCGGATGGTCGTGCAGATGGCCGACCTGTAGCCCCGTATGGAGCTAGCTGATAGTTTTAGGTGGGACAGAAAATTTCCTATCTGGATATTTGAGGGGCGATTGTGTGGGACAGAGTTGTCTTTGCACCATGAGACCCATTTCCTCCACCTGTAGTCGTAAAGGGACTCAGTGCCAGCTCTGCGAGAGGCCATTGCTAGGTCTCGGAGGTCCTGAGAGGCCCCGGCGTCAGAGATAATGTTAAGGACGGACTGGGACCTGTCCGCTTGGGAGGTGGGGTTAGATGCTCGCACTCCGGCTGGCACAGGAGCCAGGCATGGAGGCGAAGCGCCTGGGGATTGGAGTGGGGGCGACCCGAGCGGGGTTGCCTGAGCATGTCCCACCGGGCGTCCAACTGGAGAGGGGGAACGTGAGTGAGGGACTTGAGGTCCGGAAACCAGGACTGAGTGGGCCACCATGGGGCTATGAGAATGAGCCTGGGTCCCTCGAGTCTCGCCTTCCTGATCACCTTGTGAAGGATCAGGAAGGGAGGAAAGGTGTAAGCTATGAGGCCGGACCAGGGAAGGGATAGGGCATCGATCGCGTACGCCTGAGGGTCCGGGACGGGAGACACATACACTGGCAGACGATGATTGAATCGGGTGGCGAACAGGTCGATCAGGGGTGTGTGAACCAATGTTCCCACACCGAGGTTAGCGTGTGCCTGCTGAGGGTCCATTCGGTGTGGAGGACGGACCCGGAGCGGCTGAGAGAGTCTGCCAGGATGTGCGTCCCTGCTATGTGTCTCGCGCGAAGGGTGATTCCTTGCGTGTGACACCAGCGGAGGAGGGCCTCTGCCCGGAGGGAGAGACTGATGGAGCATGCCCCCCCCCCCTTTGTTGATGTAACAGGCTACCGAGGTGTTGTCCGTGAGAAGGAGAACAAATCGGTGCGAGACCAGTGTCTGGAAGTGGAGGAGGGCTAGTCGGACCGCCTCCAGTTCCAGGATGTTGATGTGAAGACGGGCAGTCAATGGGTCCCACACCCCCGAGGCATGACTGCTCTCCAAATGGGCCCCCCAGCCCGAGTTGGAGGCGTCTGTGTAAAGATCTAGGGCCTGGGATGGGAGGGAGATGGGAACCCCGGGGCTCAGGATGGAGGGGCTGAGCCACTCCTCCGTGGCCCAAAAGAACCAAGGCCCGAGGGGAATGGTCTGGTCCCAGCGGTCGGCGGTCTGCGACCAACGACGTCGGAACTCCCTTTGAAGCTGTCGCTTGGGGACCCTGCCTAGGGGAATGAGAGGCGACAGGGACTCCATCATCCCCAGAAGGGAGGACAGTGTCCTTGGGAATGAGAGGCGACAGGGACTCCATCATCCCCAGAAGGGAGGACAGTGTCCTTGCCGACGCGAGGGGAGAGAGGCGGAGGTGGGAGATGAGGTCCATCAGGCGGGTGGACCTCTCCGGGGTTGGGGAGACTAGCATGGAGGTGGTGTCGAAACTCATGCCCAGGAAGGATAATCTCTGACTGGGCGAGAGCTCGCATTTTTCGGGGTTGGTGACGAACCCTAGTGAGGAGCAAAGGCGCAGAAGTTTGGATGTGTGGGCTTGACACAGGGCCTGAGTGGGAGCCAAGACGAGCCAGTCGTCGAGGTAAACCAAGAGGCGAATGTCCTCCTGTCTGGCAAGGGCGGCCATCTCCTTGACTACCTTCGTGAAAAGGAAGGGAGCCAGGGAGAGTCCGAAGGGGAGCGCCTTGAACTGATATACCCGTCCCCGCCAGACGAACCGAAGGTATCGTCTGTGGGAAGGATGAATGAGGATCTGAAAATACACGTCCTTCAGATCTATAGAAGTGGCCCAGTCCAGATGGTGGATGGAATCTCTGATCTGGGCCGGGGTCTCCATCTTGAATTTGGTTGTTCTGAGGAATTTGTTGAGTGGAGAAAGGTCGAGGATGGGCCTCCAGCCCCCCGAGGACTTGGGGACCACAAAAAGGTGGGAGTAAAACCCGGGGTTTGGGTGGGGTATATGGGTGATGGCGTCTTTCCGAAGAAGGTCCTCGACTTCCAGGCGAAGAGCCTCCGCCTGGGCCAGGGGGGGATCGGCGGGGGAAGGAGGAGGAGAGGATAGCAGAGGGGGGCGATCGTGTGCCCAGGGCAGACGGAACCCCTCTTGTAACACTGACACTATCCAAGGGTTGAGTCCCATACGCCGCCACTGGTGGGCATGTCAGGACAGGCTGCCTGCCAAAGGGGCCGCGGGGCCGGGGAGGGGCAAGAAGTCTGCCAGTTCTCGCTCCTCCGAAGGTGAGTCTACTAGTCACCTCCGAGGCCGGGCCTGTTGGCCGAACCGAAAATTCTGATGGGGGTTTTTCGGTTTTGATCTAGCAACGGCAGAAGAAGGTCGTCTGGCGGGCCTTGAGGTGCGAGGGGGGGCCTGTTTGGGGTAGGGCTGGGGTCTGGGGGCCGGACGGGAGTAGGGTCCAGGAGGGCGATGCTGGCGAGGACGATGCTGGGGAGGGGGCTTGGCCGCAAAAGACGCCGCCTGTTTGCGTTCCTCGACTGCATGAGTGATGACAGCAGTGGAATAGTCACCGAAGAGCGACTGTTCCTGACCCGGGATGCACCGTAAGGCCGCCTTGAGCGCCGGGGAGAGATTGGCCTGAGATAGCACAGCATCTCTCACTGCTAACAGGCAGTTAAAGTGGCACCTGGCTGCGCTGTCCGCCGCAGCCCAAAGGTGATGCGAAATCTTGTTGACCAGGAAACGCAAGAGGGGGTCGTCGAATAGGCTAGGATCTGCCTCAGAGTCGTCGGGGTCCGAAGCCACCGAGGCAGTGATGCCCTCCTTTGCCCAGAGCTCCTCCGCTCGCTGCAGGAACATGTCCATGAATGCATGTCCCGCGGTGGTGTGGAGAATGCCAGTCCTGGCAATTCTATCCCACTCCAAGTTCTTGATGAGAACAGGGGTGGATGTGGGGGGGGCGAGGTTGGGCGTGAGCCTGAGGTCGGCGGAGGAAATGGCAATGTCCCTGGTGGCCGGATTGGCAGAGAAGAGGGAAAAGACATGGGGGCCATGACGCGGGTCTTTGAGGAAAGCTCCTACTGGAGCCGCGTTAGGGGCTGACAAGAAGTCAATCCCCGGTGGGGGAATGGCATGTGCACCCCTGGCGAAAGAAGCCGGTCTGTCCCACAAGGGAGGGAGGGTCTGGGGGGCGACTATCCTTGGCCGTGATCGCTGGGCAGGGGCTCCCCAGTGAAACGGCTAAAGGAGAAGATGTTGTCAGAGGGAGGGGATTCCCTCACAACAAGATCTGGACGCCAGCTCTCCAGGATGGAGAGGTCACCAGACTGGGGGAGGGAGTCCTCGACCCCGTCCTCGAGTTGAGGGTCAGAGTAATCCAGAAGGGGATGATCAGATCCACCTTCGGAGGGCCAGGGCAGGGGTGCATGGGAGTCCAGTCCTTGAGGGGTAATGGGGGAAAAGGAGGACGGGTCCCTGGTGGCTCCATACTCGGCGGGCAGACTGGGGGATCGCCGATCGACAGCGCCCGAGAGGAAGGGGGCCCCAGGTTGATCCAGCTCCGGGAGGCAGGATGCCACATGCGACCGGAGGAGGAGTCTGGAAGAGTGGGTGGTGCGGTAGCCGAGCCTCCTGGCCGTGTGGGAGCGGACTGGGATGGCTGCGGCGACGGATCCACCTCAGAGGACGAAGGGAGGTTACCCTTGGTCCCGCTGGTCGATCCTCCACCCGGAGGAACGGGACCGCGGACAATGCCCAACCGGGGAGCGAAAGAAGTCCGCTCCCCAACGTCCTGTACCCCTAGGGGAAAGTTGAACGGTTGATCGGGGTGGTTCGACCGTTGGGGGTGAGGGCGCAGATCCGACTTGGTCGATGCCTGCGTCCCTGACCCGGGGTTGTGGTCAGTGGGGAAGTCACACCAAAGACTGCCCACAGCCCCTCCACCGGAGTGATGACGCTCCTCGTGTCCGAGTAGTGGCTGACCCGGGACACGGTTGGGGAGAGCGTGATTCGACTGCGTGGCGTTAGTGGGGGGGTAGCTAGCGTCACGAGTCTCATCCGATCGGGTGACGAGCGGTGATTCCGGCCGCGAGTCGTCACCCGTGCTGGTCCGAGTCTCGGCAGTGGTCCCCAGGGGCCGACGATCGCCGGACGCAGCATGATAGAGAGTCTCCTTGTGCGATGGAAACTGAGCAGGCGATTTGGCCGAAGAACGGGAAGATTTTGGAGAACAGGAAGATTTAGAACGGGCAGGTCCTTTCATGGGGCCTTGCCCTTGGATTTCGGTTTAGAGTCAATAGAACGAAAAACAGTCAGCAATGACGGCCGATTGCAAGTTCGATTCGGCCAAATGCCTGTTCGACTTCGATCGCAACGATCGTGTGTCCGCCGATCGTGAAGAGGAGGTATAGCAAAGCTGGTCGCGCGTCCCCTGCGCGGAACCCTCCTCCTCACTGACCGTACGCTCAGAGGTGTGAGCGGTTTGTCCCCTGGAATCGATACTCGGGTCCTCCGGGGCAGAGCGCGACTCGCGAACAAAGGAGCGGCTCGACCCGTTAGTATCCTTCACCATGTTGGGCACTGGTGGCGAGACAAACACGGAAAACACGATCGCAAAGGGGAGACAAAGAGGTGGATCGAGGGATAGGAAGAGCTCGACCAACCTCGGAAGGGGCACTGATAGTGCTGGAAATGCGCAGAAGTCGCGCTGTTCGAGTAAGACAGTGCGATCGTATGTGTGCCGGTATGGCCGGTCGACACAAAATGGCGGAACGACCGACACAAAATGGCGGAACGACCGGCGCAAGTAATGGAAAGCGAGTGAACGACGAGGAAGGTCGTCGAATAGGAATCCAAATGGAAGTGAAATGGGACTCGCAGACAAAGGCCGTAAGGCTAAGTAAAGCGAGGAGATGGAAATCGGCGTGTAGCTCGGAGTTCCGAATGCGAGATGCACGGAAGGCAAGTCGCGAACAAGGCACGAACGCGAGAAGCGTGGCAAGTCGCGAATGTCGAGAACAAGGCACGAACGCGAGAAGCGTGGCAAGTCGCGAATGTCGAGAACAAAGCACAAACGCGAGAAGCGTGTATGATAAAATCAGTAAAATCAATAAAGCACGCCAAACCAAAGCCTCACCGGCAAGGGTACAAGGGTTCAGCGCGCAAGCCACAACAAAACAAGCAAGGAGCAAAGACAAGGACACAACGGCAAAGAAAGGCGAGACAGAGCACAAGACTTATCTTGCTTGGACGGCAGGCCGAGAGAGAATGAGGTACAGGAAGTTTACACCGGCTTCTTCCTTCGGCGGAAGTAGGGTGGGCGTCACGTGACTGTCTTATTACTGCATTAGCCACACAAAATCTTCGGCCTGACAGAGCTGACTAACTGCCGTGAATGCTATGGTCTGACATGGTACAGTATATGACGCCAAATACATTCTCTGTGACACTACCAACCTTCAGTTAGAACTGGGTGGCTTTGTTGCAGAAAAAGGGGCGCATGCAGAACGTGAAGAACCTCATGGCGAAGAACAACAGCAACGCCAGAGACGAGGATGACGACACCAACAACAAAGAAACAGTGGAAGAGGAGGGTAAAGGAGAGCAGGAGGGGGACAAGGAGAGAGTGGAGGGAGGTGACCAAGGCAACATGGCTGGACAGACCAGAGAAGAGGACAAGCAATGTTCTCGAGAAGAAAATTCAGGTAAATAAGAGAGAGGCTTTATGTGTAAGCCTGTTTCTTCTTCAGGTACAGTGCTTTCTGGATATTTGTGTGTTTCCATGCATAACCTGATGCTGACAGGATCTTTGATATGTAGGTCTGATCCTGTGTGTGCAAGTGCACACAAAGAAGTCCAGCTACAGTTAGACCTAAACATACGTTGAGATGTGAGATTGGAAGAAATGCTGCTTCACATGTTGCCACATTGCACCGCCATGCCTCAACCTAGGACTCTCAGACTGAGAACCATGTGTTCAAAGCATTCAACTGTCTCACTGCAGTCGAAAGACATGATAGGTCTTATGAAGTAGATTTTAAAAGGAATTTAAAGTAAACCCGCCAGTAAACATGGACCAACAAATTACAAGACAAAACACAACTCATTTTGACCACTTAGGTCTTCTTAAGGCAAGCTGAACAGCTCTCAGAAGAGGTTGAAACACGTCAAGTTTTGTCTTGTAATTTTTTAAGTCCATCTTCTGTGCCACTCAGTGGCAGTGCACCCACGCCGCTCATTCCAACACCCCATCCACAGCCACAGTCTGGTCAGTCCCACCGCAGCACTGGCACCGGCAATCCACAGGGAGCAGTTGATGTCAAGTTGTCAAGAGGCAACCCACCAGGGGAGACTCTGCATTGCTGTTGAGTCACTTTGGTGGTGTTCAGTGGCACCTGTTCTGATCCAACATACGCAGGACACCACCTACTTAGTCCCTACTAATGACAATAATTGCTTAGTTGCGGAGCTGGCGTGAGTGAGTGAGCTCTCCCTATGGAGGGCGCCGCCACGTCTGTCCAACGACAGCCCCCGTGGACTCGCTGATACCGGTGACCCCGACATAATCAAACCAAGGCCACAGACATAGAGAGAACATCAAAACTGAGGTCACCATGAGAGCAGGGCATGAAGGGCCACAGAATTTGAGACGTTTTTTTTAATGCTGATCGATGAGAATGAGGATGATTAAGATGATGCTATGGATTTCCAGTCTGGTCTGAGACTGCATGACAGGGCTGTACTCTACGCTTCCTTTGATAATATATCCTGGTGTCAACCAGGCCTGAGAGATACAGACACCTGCAGTGTTGGTCGGGAAATTCGAACAACACTCTTAGAAACACATCCTTTAATTGAATGAAACTTGACTGTGTGGTCCCAGTCTTCCCAACTGAGTCCATAGCAAACTCAGCTCTAGGTAGGAGTCGGTTTGGGCAGAAAAAATCCTGCATGACTCTAATGGGAATCAAACCCACAACCTCCCAGCCGGGAGTCTGCGATGCTAACCACTTTGCCACAGTGGCTGGTATGTAGAATTTATCTGGTAGAACTTGATGTACCCTTAGAATCATGTGGATGGTGTTATATTTTGCGTTAACACACTCAGACCTTGAAAGAATCCTTTGCATGGTGGCTGTAAGCATTTGCAGCATGGCAGTCACACACATGGATGGAATATCGGTAAACTGTACGAAATAGAGTAACAAAGAATGTCATTGAGTTTATTCTACAACTTTGTAGTCATTGCTTGTTTTGGGTATGGAATGTTATTGAATTTACCTTTGTAGTTGCCTTGTTGTTTATGTGTGTGTGTCTTTTGTTTTGTTTTTAGGCAAGGGGAAGGGAGGGGGAGGAGTATGATTGTGATTTGTGCCTTGCTATAGTTGTACAGTTCATGAATCGTTTATGATAAAGTGTGTAGGCATAGTGGTGTGTTTTTTTTTTTCTTAGCAACTTTTTTGGCTCATTTTCCCTTCCACATGATGTAAAGTGTACAAATGTTTTAATGATAATTCTTTGGGAGTCTGCCAAAAAGAAGGAAAAACAGGTTACAAGAATTATTCATAAAATTTGTGTCAATTTTTGCCTGCGGTCCCCTCACTTTAAAACTAACGGTACAAACATTTGTCGTTGTTGGATGACATCAGATGCTGATGTTGAGGACAACCTGGAGAGCGAGGTGTCCATGTCACAGGGAACAGCTGTGGACAAGGGCGACAACCTGTCTGCCAGCACCCCCCACCATGGCCACGCCCACCCCAACACCGGTCGCAACCTGGATCACCACAGCAACCTCCCCGACAGCCAGGACAGTGAGGAGGAAGACCCCCATGTCAGCCTGTGCATCAAGTCGGGCACCCAGAAGGAAACTCACATTCTTCCCCGGGCTTTCCTGCAGTCCGGAGATTCCCACCTGGTCTCCCCCACCCACCGACTGCACAGGCATCAAAGAGAGGAAGCATTGTGAAATAGAAAAACTGGCCAACGACGTTAACAGTCTAACACTGAACGATTCAGGCCTGGGCAGGACAGAGGGTGGGTCAGATGAACCGTCGGCCTTTAATTATGGGGTAGGGGAGACGCAGGCACAGATGTTAGTGTCAGCAGCCCTGAAATTCGCCATTCTGTTACTAGAGATGACAGTCAAGCAGCTCAACATTGCAACATAGACTGCAATAAAGCAGACAGCACAGGATCCTTAGAGCCTGTGTTAACCACAGAAAATGGTTCAGCATGTGTCGAAACAGATGAAAAAAGCCAACACACCATCAGCGGTAACAAAAATAACTTGGCATGTGATGTCTACCCCCCCTCCAGTGGCAGTGCTCATGGTCAAAATCAGGGGCCTCTGACCAAGCGAGGACTGAAGTGTACAAAGTGGCCAGGCAGAAATCGAAAATGATGCTGGCGGCACGCTATCAGCCGTCGTCCAAGGAGTGTTCGGTGATGTCGTGTCTGAACCAGTTCACGTCGGCAGAGCTACTGACGGGGCCCAACAGGGTGAAGTGCAGGGCCTGCACCAAGGCGCGGGCTGCCAGCACCTCTCCAGTGAAAGGTAGGGCCAGGCTGGCTGTCACCTGTTTCTTCTCTGACTGTTTGTAGTATGTGTGTGTGTGATTTGGAAATCAGACACATTCTTTAGTTATCACGAGAACTCTTAAGAGTTTACAGACACAACATGGTAAGCATTGAGACAGATCATTGTTCATGCTTGAACTATGATTTACATGGGCCTGAATGTGGCACTAGTTATTGAAATTGTTCTTGTGTGTGTTTTTGTGGTGTGCATATGTGCTTGCGTGCTTGCGAGTATTTGTATGCATGACCATGTGTATGTTTAACACATGCACTTTTGTAGACGTTTGTTTTGGATGTGTTGATTATTCAAATGTGTCTGTCATGTTTGACAATATTGTTACAAGATCAAAATCATGTGAGAGTATGCCTGTACATTTGTGACTAGGTGTTAAGTGTGCATGCATGAGCAAAAGAGGACTTATAAACATTAACAAAAAAATAGGTATTAAAACTTATTTCAGTTAAACTCAGCCAACGGTGAGGAGATATATTTGGCATCAAAAGTGGCACTTGGCACGTTGTGTTTCTGGGAGCAAATGTTTGCCAGTTCAAAGATAACGTTTGAAAATCTTGCGCTCTTTTGCAATCTGTTCAGTAACTAACAAAAAGTTCAAGTCAGCAGAAATCGGTATTGGCAAAGCCTGTTTTGTTGATTTTGTGTGTGTCTGTCTTGCCAGTCTCTGCGTTACTTGGATTATGGCCATCAGTAGGTCTGAAGGAATACAGTCAGAATGAGCAAACCAGCAAACACAAAGTTGGTGCAGAAGAGCTGTAGGAACTGCTGTGTTGACGAAGTAGGGCTGGGCATACATGCTGTGTCAAGTGGGAAAGGTCAGCTGAAGTAGTGTCTATGATTATTTGAGAGGTTGTGAGTTTGATTTTGGATAGGTGAACGAGGTGTGTTGCATTAGTGTTGGTCTAGAGTGCTGGACAGGGTTAGGATGGTTATTCATTTATTGGGTTTGCCAAAACATGCAAGATGGATGTTGACATAAAACATGAAGTAAAATGTAAGGGACCTAAGTAAACTGAAGTCACTGTAGTACATTTCTGTTGCTTCTCTCTGGTATATTTTTTCTTCAGAGGTTATATTAAGAAACTATGAAATAATGCCACTTCATATCATGTTCTCTCTATATTACCCTAATACAGTTCGATATCAACACTAGAAACAGCAGCAATAATAAGTTAGCTATGCTCTCAGATGTTTTGCCTATGAATATGATTCTGGACATGTAAGAAGGCAACCTGAGAGTGAGATACACTGATGTATACATGTGTGTCAGCTGTGCGTTTTTATCCTTTTTCAGACAAGAAAGGCAAACAGGCTGTGTACTGCAACGCCTCCAAGCAGTATTTGATCCTGATCCCTCCGGCCGTGCTAACTCTCCATTTCAAACGATTTGAGCAGGTGAGAAAACAGTTTGCTTGTGATTAGTCTTAGAATTAGCCATCTGCAGCTGATTTTTGCATGCCTTTGTGTGGTTTATCTTTGAAGACTGTAACTAGACTCACACAGGAAATGGCATGTATGTTCAAGTAAGATCAAATGAGAAATTCAGTTTACATATATCCATACCCATGCTGTACAGACACATTTTTACACTTTAAGGCACACTCATATATGCATGCGTGTATATGCATGTGCAGATGTGTGCGCATGCCCGCACACACGCGTGTGTACACACGTGCACACACACACACACACACATACACACGCACATGCACATGTGTACTCGCATGCACACAACACACACACACACACACACACACACACACACTCACACTCACCAACTCACTCACTCACTCACGCACTCACACATGCGCGTGCACACACACACACACACACACACACACACACACACACACACACACACACACACACACACACACACACTCTCACTCACTCACTCACGCACCACTCACACACTGAAGTGAAGCATTTCTCAGGAAGTTCAAGTCTGTGTCCAGACATCTGACACATACATCCGGCATGGCTTCAGGTGGGCTTTGGCTGTCGCAAAGTGAACCGCCACGTGGAGTTCCCCACCCTGCTGGACATCGCCCCCTACTGCAGCGCCCTCTGTCAGCATGTCAGGGGAGGTCAGCGCCAGGTGCTGTATTCCTTGTACGGGGTGGTGGAGCACAGCGGGCGACTGCATGGCGGCCATTACACGGCCTACGTCAAGGTGCGCCCAGGGGTTGGACCTGTCAACAGATTCCTGAGATCACAGCAGTCCAAGCCTCATGATTTCATCCACAAGTAAGACCTGACTCTTGTTGTGTTGCTTGTGTGTTCTCGTGAACCAACTTCTTGCTGGCTTTAGGATACTTACTTGGCTTGAACCTGAAGAGTTTCTTTTGTTGTTGTTTTTAAGGGAAATCAGACATTCTGCACATTCATCAGGGATGAACTTGACCACAGTCAGTCATACATGTGATACGTGTGTGAAGAGCTAGTTTCAGCAAAGCTTCAGCCTTCAGAATGGCTAGGTGGAAAGGAGGTGGGGGGGGGGGAGGGGTTTAGGGTGTTGAGGAGTGGGGTTAGGGAGAGTAAAGTGGGTTGGAGGGACTTAGTGGAGTAGGGGTAGGGGTCAGTAGAGCATTGTTCTCTTAATCCCAGGGTAGTGGGTTCACTCTCATGTGTGAAATCCATGCTAGAGATTTTTTTTTTTGTATTGGGAGTCAGGATGCAGGTTCCATAATCTTCCATGTTGTTTGGATGGAACTTTTATCCTTTTAGTCCTTTTATCCTTGTTTATCTTTTTCATTTTTATCATCAGTTGTCTCTCTTTTTGACATCCTGTCTGTCTATGCTCCATCGAGGCAGCTCCAATCATCTACAGACACAAGAATTCTGCCTGTACCTTATATGGAAACTAAATGGTTACATCTGTCTGTTTTTCTTATTGGGCATCAGCTCTCTGAAATTCACAGACTCACAGTTTGTGTCACACCGCTGCCTTCAGATGAACTCATGTGACTTACATGCTTCACCTGGTGATCTGTCATTTCTCTGTCATGGATTATGCATGAAAACTTGCAAATTGGGGGTACAGACATTGTGGGGGTGGGGGGCAGTTCCTGGTCATCCAGATTTCAGGGTTGCCAGATTATATTAGGGCACAGTTTTTCCATTCATGCAAACCAAAATTTGTATTCCTCTGTTTCAGGTAAAACATACTTGAAACTGTGAAGACATTGAGATGATGTTTCAGTTTTCTCATAGCATTGTGGGATTGTGGTCTGTTGTCAGGTATGTTGAGCGGCTGTGCCGGGGCATGGCGGAGGCCCAAGACATCTGTGCAGCAGAGCCTGAGATTCCTGAGGGTCGCTGGTTCCACATCTCAGACAGTTCTGTGTCGGCCACCACAGAGGCCAGAGTCCTCGGCGCACAAGCCTACTTGCTGTTCTATGAACGCATATGCTGATCCTTGGAGAACATGGGAAGAACATGGTGTCTTTTGGGAGAGCAGCGTACCAAAGCATTAAGATTAAGTCGGCACTCATTTTCAGGCAGAATTATTGTTTGAAATGTGATTTTATTTCTGATCATGTTTTTTTCTTTTATTCTTTCAGAGCCATATTGGTCGAAATATTGAAGAAAAAAAAGGGTAGATTTTGGTTAAGTCATGAGTGTTTTATTTTGATGCTATCTTTTACACACTGGAGAAGAAGAAAAAATCTACAATACGTCAGTATCCTGAAGAATGTGTTTTGTTTTGTATGATAGATTTTTGGTGCTGTCATGGAGTCTTCGTCGGATGAGCCCTAATATGCCCTTTGTGGTCAGCTGGGCTGTAAGCAACATTACCTTACCTTCATCAGGTGTTTACTCACTGCATTGCATCATGATGGCCCTGAGGGGGGGGGGGGGGGGGGGGGGGGGGCAGGGAGGTATGTGACAGAGCATGTAGCTTTAAGCAGTTGCCAGAAGACATGTGAGAGGGGTAAGCAGTATTATTCTGAAATAAAATGACTGCTAATGTTGTCTTGGAAGCCACAAAGCAGTGCAACACAACACAGCCCAGAAACAAAAGTTGGCTGCGCTCAAGGAACATTTTGTTGGTTACAGTGTGTTCTGAAGTTTACTCTGTTTTTAGTTGTGGTGGGGTAAAAAAAAAACAACAAAAACACACAACACACACACACACACACACACACACACACACACACACACACACACACACACACACAAGCAACAATAAAGGTGTTTCAGAGGGCTCTTTTTCATACCATTTGCCATCTCTTAACAGTTCCTCCTTTGCATCCCTCCTTCCTCCCTCCCCAGCCCAACCCACAACCTTGCAATACCCTCCCCCTTGCCACCTAACCATCTTCCCCCACCCCCCCTCCCCCTCCGAGGCCTTCTCTTCCCCCCCCCTCTCTCCGCCCCCTCTTCCCACCTGAAATTAACTATCTGCAACATTTAGAAACTGTCACCAGTTTGGGGTTGTTTTGTTTTTTTTTGCTCATGTTCCATCCCCTTCAGAGAGATGTTTTCCCCTCACCTGTCATTCCGGCTGCCTGCGACACAGCCACACCCAGTCTCATTCTGGCACAGTCCTGTAAGACCCACAATGTACATGGCGCTGCCAGTAACAAGTCACCTTGAGACAACCCACCCAGAGGAGACACTGCAGTGCTGCTGAGTGACTGTGGCGTTGTTCAGTTGCAGCCTGCTCTGATCCAACGACATGAAGGGCACCTCTTGCTAAGTGTCCTGTCTATCATCAGCTTGTGGACCAACACCTGCAGGAGCTGCTGTGAAGCAGGGCAGAAGAGTCTTGTCTCCTTGAGTCAGTCTAGTGTCCTTGATGATGCATGCACAGAATAGATCCACTAAAGTATCACAATAACACAGCTGGTGTGTATAATATGAATATTATTAACCCAAACTGAACGGTTACAGACACAGGCTGCCTGGCCATGTCAACAGTTCTAGGCGCACGCTTCTCTGACTCCGCCTTATGGGTTACATGTCACGTCATATAACTACGAGGCTGGTCACTAACAACAGTACAGTCAGCAGGGTGGTTGCAACAGAGGCTTCTTGGCAGGGACAGCACTGTAACAGAGCAACAACAACAAAATATCATGCAGGGTATCAGCTGGCGTTTTGTCGTTTTCATCTTAAAGGATGTTTGTCCAGACAATGAAGACTTTGTGGGCAAGTCCAGCGTGACACAATTGTTATCCATTGTCAGCATCGTATGATGATTATCATTATTGTTGTTGTCATGATCATTGTGAATGATCACCATCCATCGACATCATCGTCTGTCCCACTCATTTTTATGTGAGTTTTTATTTGCTTCACAGAGTGCCAGTATTTGTTTTTATTTGCTTCAAAAAACAAAAAAAACTACAAATAAATGAAGTTGTACATAAATAAGGTACTTAGAGGGCAAGGAAATGCAAATGCAGAAACCAACTGAAAATGCAACAAAGAATGCAGCATGAAAGGATAATAAATCAAGAGCAAACATGGAAAAAAAAGAAACTTGGAAGGAGAAACAAAAAGTGACACATCTTGGACAGTGAACGAGAGAGAACGGAGGTTAAAAAGAAAACAGAACTGGAAAGAAGAAACAAGATATAACTTGAACCCCAGTGTGGTGTGTTGAATTATGTTGCATTGGAGAGTGTGTGTTTTCATGGTGAACAGTTGGTAGAAAGCTGTGAAACGGGAAAGGAGTTCCTGCAAGCTTATCACCTCTTCTGTCACCACCGTCCCTTTATTTTTGTTTCGGGATGTTTTCATTTCTTTCTTTCTTTTTTTTTTTTTTTTGTTTTTGTTTTTCTCAGACTAAAATGTTATTCTCTCTTTCCAGCTTTGTGTGTGTTTCTTTCTTTCTTTCCTTTTTTTTCTTCTCAAACTAAAATATTATTCTCTCTTTCCAGCTTTGTGTGTGTTTGCGTGTTTCTTTCTTTCTTTCCTTTTTTTTTCTCCCTCTGGTGTTCTTGCATCATCTTGAGATACAGAAAGAGATTATTGGTGTCATATCACAATCACTAGTTTATAGCATAGTTTATTCTAAAGACCATCTTGTCAATGCTTTTACGATTCGTTCTTTATACCTCCAGAGCACCAAGCACAAGTTGCATGGATCATCTTCCATTCTGACCTGCCTTAGTCACTGCTGCAGATGGTCGCACAGAGGCAGCCATCCCTTCATGTAGCCATGTGTCCATCCAAATTCAGGAAGCCTCTTTAGGTTTCTGTGCCAACACTCTTACACTGAGAGATTTGAATAGATTTCATCAATCTTTGAAGTCTGGTCTGGGCAGTTTGCTTCTGCATTTTCGTGTGCAGGGGGACATGTTTTAGGGGGCCCATCTTTTTTGTTGGTTTGCTGATTCATCTTGTGTTTTCCCAATGTTGCAGATTCCTGCATGGCTCATTCACCTCTTCCTTACACAGCTGCACTTAGTATTGTGTTGTCATAGTCCTACCTCCAGCGGATCATAGGGAGCCATCATACTGATCTTTGAAAATCACCTCTACATATCTACCAATTCATAATTTTGATTTTTACCCCCCACCCCCCCCCCCCCCCCCCCCCCCAAGAGCAGAAAGATGCCAGTGAGGGACAAACTCTTTGGCCCCCACGAGAGTCTCTGACATACTGCATTATTCATCAGGGACTAAGGAGTTTCTGTGTGAGCAAATGACAAAGGAGAAGAAGAATTTTTAAGTCTTTTTCATTTCAAACCTCATTTAAAATGGATATGTTCTTCAATACTTTATGATTTTGAAAAACAAAAAAAAGGAAGATGTCAAAAGCTGAAAAAAAGACAGAAAAGAAAAGGGTTCTGGTTTGCTGTTCATCTCATTTTTTCCCCCTTTTCATACAGAGTCTTCTGGCCATGTGTATGAGGCTGTCGTTTGTCAATCTATATTGTTCTCCTGCAGACACAATCTGAGGCTGTTGTTTGCCGATCTATGTTGTTCTCTCCTTCAAACACAATCTGAGGCTGTTGTTTGCCGATCTGTGTTGTTCTCTCCTTCAAACACAATCTGAGGCTGTTGTTTGCCGATCTATGTTGTTCTCTCCTTCAAATACATTCTTCTTTGTGCATGTGTACTGGGCTGTCTGTCACCGATCTATGTTGTTCTCCACTGAACACAGTACTTCACATGTATGTACGTTTGGCTGTCTGTTTGATCCTCATTATTCTTCTCCAGACACAGTAGTTTCCTTTCCTGAGCACTTCGTTGTCTGTGCCTGGTCTACTTTGCTCACCTTTGAACGCAGCTTTCTCTTTGTGTGCACTGGCATTTTCCCTTGGAAGGGATATTTTTCTTAACGCTCATTGCCATGAGCTCCCAGCAGAGGTAACACCCCCACCCCCCCCTCCCCTCCTGCAGATTTTCTTTCTGAACATGACTTCAAATTTTCCTTCCCAAATGTTGGTTAAAATGCGTATACCTTTTCCTTCTAATTTCAAACTAGAAGGCAGCCTCCATTCCAGAATGTTTAAGCATAGAATGTGCCATTCATTAGTTGCTGCCACGTCAAGCAGTCTTCACACTGCTAGAAAACCACAGCTATAGCAGGCACAGAATTCAGTTTGGAGTTACTGGTCCTGAAGGGTGAGGCACTTGCCTTGGAAAGACTGTCGTCATGATTGTAGGATGTTAGATACGCCTTCTGTGAAGAGAACATGTGTTGAAGTTCAGGACTTTACATTGTGTTGAAGATTTACTATAGTGTCAAATGCAGTAAGGATAATTTTCTTGCCTTGGCCTATTTTGATGGTCCACCGCATGGGTTTAGTTTCTCTATGCATTCCACTTCACTGGCTTGATTGCTCTTGAATGTTCCACTGCACTGATTTTTTTCTTCAGCATTCAACTGCATTGGCTTAATTTCTCTTGTGTGTTCCATTCCATTGGCTTAACTTCTCTTTGATGTCTCACTGCATCAGCCCAATGTCTCCTTGACATTCACCTGCATTGGCTTAATGTCTCGTTGATGTTCTGCTGCAATGGTTCAGTGTCTCTTTGACACTCCTCTGCATTGGTTTAATGTCTCGTTGATGTTCTGCTGCAATGGTTCAGTGTCTCTTTGACACTCCTCTGCATTGGTTTAATGTCTCGTTGATGTTCTGCTGCAATGGTTCAGTGTCTCTTTGACACTCCTCTGCATTGGTTTAATGAAGTTTTGATGTTCCACTGCCTTGGCCTTTGTATCATTGAGGTTTCGCTGTGGTTGTACTGATTGTACTTCATGTGAATGGGGGGGAGGGGGAAATAACCCACGTTTTCTGTGGAGAACCTTTGTGGAATTCAGGAGTTTATTCTGATTTAGAGATTTCCATCACAGTGTCAAAGACATCTGTGAGAATGTCCTTGATATTGACCCATTTTGATGTTCTGCTGCATGGGTTTGTTTTCTCTTCCGTGTTCCAGTGCACTGTCTCTTTGATGGTCCTCTACATTGGCCTTTTTCCTCAAAAACGTTTCACTGCAGGTATTGCGCACAAACGCACAATAACTTTTTTTTTTCTTGGTCCCGTCTCCCCTCCATGCCGTGTCAGTGACATGACCTCCACCCTGCTAAAGCCAGCTCCCCATGTACAGCCACTTCACAGAGAATGGTCCTCGGGTCTCCATGAGGAAACCTGTCGGTGGGGACACTGCTCTGCACAAATTTGTTGCTTGGGGGAGAGCCCTGCCTCTGTTTTTTTTGTTGTTTGTTTTGTTTTTGTTAACTCAGACTGCACTCTGCCCTGGCAGTGTTGCCTGTGTAATGAAAAACAATCAGGACTGTAGAGTGCCTGCAGTGTAGAGGGTCATTGGTGGATGAGAGTGCATGCAGATTGTCCTTTCTTTCGTGAGTGTTTTGTGCATGTTGTATTGTATGTGTGATATGGGCATGACATCATTGCATGTCTGCCAGCAGTGATAGCGCTGGTTATCTTTCCCTCGATATGGGACAGGAGTGTATGTTGATTGAAGGTGGTGGCAATGGAGTCTTCTTCTTTTTTTTTTCTTCCTGAAATCATGAACAAATTGGTATACACACTGACATGTTGCATGCACTTCAGAATGATCTATGTATTTCAGTATATCAATCTGTCCATCTTTGTTCCTCCCTCCTTCTTTCTTTCTTTCCCACTCTGCCCTTCTCTGTCTTGTGTCTGCCCTCTCTCTGATTATTTCCCCCTCCATCTGTCTTTCTGTTGCCCACTTTTCATCTTCCACTCTCTCTCTCTCTCTCTCTCTCTCTCTCTCTCTGTCTCTCTCAGTCTCTCTCTGTCTCTCTCTCTCTCTATCTCTCTCTCTCTCTCTCTCCGTCCTCAGCACAAGTTCTGTGCTTTCACAACTCATCATTTGTTGTTCATCCCTTGGCCAGTTTCTGTCATTCTCCAGTCGGTATTTTATTTTGTTTTACTTTTTGCTGTCATCTCTTGTCTGTGCTGCCTTCTCCCTCTTCCTCGGTCTCCCTTCACACGTCAAATTAGGATTTGTTGTTTGTGCCTACATTGTGAAGGAAGGGCTGAAATGGCCAGCTCTGTATCCGGGGTGAATTAGGTCAGAATGTCGAGACTGTGACTGTCAATAGGATCATTTTTCATTGCCATGATTATTATGTATGATTATGTCGTGGTTTTTTTTTTATTCATCATTGACCGTCAGGTTGTTTCTTGGGGGAACTGTACCTGCAATCTTGTCAGTGAGCAAGTCAGCAGCAAATCTAAGAGGCATACAGTCTTTTGTTGAAGGGACAACGGGGAGATTGAGAGGGAGGATGGGTGGTGAGGGACAGAGAAAATTGATGACGTTATTAGTCAACGATCAACAGGCACTGGGGCTTTTGCTCCCAAAGTGGTCCAAGTAGCCAGGATCAAGATCAAGAGGCTTTGCCAGTCTGCAACGAACATTCATGTGTGGAACTTATCCATTTGTTCTGCTGTTGTTGCTCTATGCATGGGTCATGTGAGGGACTGCAGGCAAGCAGGGAACTTCAGTTTTAGGTGGTTGGACAGTGAGGGTTAGTTGGTGGATAGGGTGGGTAGGGCGACGCAGTGAAGTGGAGAGCTGGGGGGGGGGGGGGGTCCTATTTGTTCTGTGTGCCTTTTGGTAACATGAGGGTTTGCTGAAGGGATGCTGCAGACAGCTATGGCTTGGAGCTTTGAGCGTTTTGTTTAACAAAAGGAACTGATGTTGCTGTATTACTATATTTTTACATGTTTACTTCATCCTCATCTGACTTGGGATTTAATGTTGGTGATATTGCTTTTCCCCACATTTTCTTTTCTTTTCTTTTTTTTTTTTTTTGCTGTCCAATCTTCTGTGCCGCCTCAGTCACATTGCACCCATGCTGCTCATTCCGACACCCCGTCCACAGCCACAGCCCAGTCAGTTCTGCCACAGCCCCGGCACCGCCAATCCACAGGAAGCAGTCAGTGTCAAGTCGTCAAGAGGCAACCCACCAGAGGAGACACTGCACTGACGCCAAGTCACTTTGGTGGTGTTCAGTGGTGCCTGTTCTGATCCAACATACACAGGACACCACCTACTAAGCCCCCTACTGACGACAGTGATTGCTTAGTCGCGGAGCCGGCGTGAGTGAGCTCTCCCTCTGGAGGACGCCACCTCGTCCATCCAACAACAGCCCCCATGGACTTGCCGATACTGGTGACCCCGACGAACTAAACCAAGGCCACAGACTTGGAGAGGACATCGAAACTGAAGTCACCATGAGAGCAGGGCATGAAGTGCCACAGAATTTTAGACTTTTTTAAAATTTTTTTTTAGACTTTTTCCTTTCATAATACATTCCGGCATCAACCAAGCCGAGAGATACAGACACCTGCAGTGTTGGTCAGGAAAGTTGAACAACACTCTCAGAGACGCATCCATTAAGTGGATGAAACTTGACTGTGTGGTCCCAGTCTTCCCAACAAAGCCCATAGCAAACTCAACTCTGAGTAGGAGTCGGTTGGAGCAGAAAAATCCCGCATGATTCAGATGGGAATTGAACCCACGACCTTCTAGCTGGGCGTCCGCGACGCTAACCACTTCGCCACGGCGGCTGGTTTCTTTTTTTTTTTTCTTTACATTCAATGATTGATTTGTCAACAAACACTTTCTGAAGGCATTTCTCTTTTCAACTGCTGTCAAGCCTCTAAAACAGGACGTACCATTTAAACTCTGAAGTGAACTCAGTCTGAACTCAGTCTAGCTCTGATCCCGCTGTTATGTGAAGACTAGTGAGTGGATTGCTGAAAAGGCACTGCAAATAACAGTCAGTGGATCACGTGTATATGCATGTGTACCCATGCAAGCAACTAAATTTTGTCCTTATGTTTGCATGACACCTTGATGACCATTTGAGCGCTGGTCTTTTGGATGAGGTGATAACCCAACGTGCTGTGTGTTGCATGCACTTGGTGGACATGGAAGAACCAATGTCCACAGGGAGGAGGGGGTGGGGGTGGGGGAGTAGGGTGAGAGGAAGGATGATCCATTGGTAGAGCATCAAATTTCCAGATGGATAATGCAAGGTCAAATCCCATTGGCAT
>CM065727.1:72756587-72766587 GCA_033310375.1 Conus canariensis | reverse complement strand
TGTTCGGAAATACTTGTGACAAAGGGACAAACGAACTGCTTTTAGGCTTTGAATACTCCACCAAATGCACGAAGAATCCAAATGAACACTGCTCATAGTTCGTGGAACGCCAGTTATAATCTGCTTGGGGCTGATAAACTTTAGGGGGTGGGGGAGGGGTAAAGAGGCGAGCGGGTGGTGGGAGAGGGATTATAGGCAGAGAAGAAGAGATTGGAGGTGCGGGGAAGGGAGTGGAGGGAGGAGAAGGGGGGTTCAAGAGGCATAAAGCGCTGCACTTTCTTTGTTTCAGTTATGTCCCCCCCCCCTCTCTCTCTCTCTCTCTCTCCTCTCTCTCTCTCTCCTCTCCAACCAAAACGAGTATTGCCCATTTAGGTATTACGTCAGTTAAGGCTGAAAACAACCAGCCAGGCACAGAGCAGGAAAAATACACATGTGCTTCGGGCCATGTTCGTTTGCATTAAAACATCAGAAACAGCAATTCTTCTTTCTTTGAGTGTCCACCTTCATCGAGTTGAAGATTCTACCTGTTTGTCCCCCTCAACAAGTTTTTTTGTGTGGAAAAGATCTATTGCTGAATAAACAATCAAACATTTCTCATCGCCTGACGAATTATTAATGCTGTCCGTAGTATTATCAACATGGACAGCAGGGGAGATACCTGTCACAACCAGGAACGATAACTCGCTACAGGCATCACTCATGTACCGAGTCGGAGACATGCAGTGCTAGCCCAGATACGTCCAATATGCGTGTGTGTAAGCGACCGCGTCAGCAAATGTACTCGTGTGTGTTCACTGGTATGTGTTCGTGTGTGCGTGCGTGCGTACGTGCGTGCGTCTGTGTGTGTGTGTGTGTGTGTGTGTGTGTGTGTGTGTGTGTGTGTGTTTGAATGATGCTCTGTGTGTGTGTGTGTGTGTGTGTGTGTGTGTGTGTGTGTGTGTTCAGTGTGTGTGTGTGTGTGTGTGTGTGTGTGTGTGTGTGTGTGTGTGTGGGCGCGCGCGCGCGCGTGTGTGTTTGAATGATGCTGTGTGTGTGTGTGTGTGTGTGTGTGTGTGTGTGTGTTGTGTGTGTGTGTTTGAATGATGCTCTGTGTGTGTGTGTGTGTGTGTGTGTGTGTGTGTGTGTATGTGTGTGTGTGTGGCGTGTGTGTCTGTGTGTGTGTGTGTCTGTCTGTCTGCCTCTGTGTGTGTGTGTGTGTGTGTGTGTGTGTGTGTGTGTGTGTGTGTGTCTGTGGTCTGTGTGTGTGCGTGTGTGTGCGTATGTGTGTGTGTGTGTGTGTGTGTGTGTGTGTGTGTGTGTGTGTGTGGTGTGTGGTGGGGGTGGTGGGTGGTGGGTGTGTGTGTGTGATATACTGTTTAATCAGTACTAGCGTTTCATCCTGTCTTCACCTGATCTATGCTGTGGTGATTCAGACACGCCCAATATGTGTGCGCGTGTGTGTATGTGTTCACGTGCGTGTTGTGTGTGTGTGTGTGTGTGTGTGTGTGTGTGTGTTTCACGTGCGCGCGCGCGCGCGTGTGTGTGTGAGCGTGTGTGTGTGTGTGTGTGTGTGTGTGTGTGTGTGTGTGTGCGCGCGCGCGCTCGCGCGTGTGTGTATGTCTGTCAGTCGGTCGGTCGGTCTGTCGTGGGTCTGTCTGTCTGTTCGTTTGTCTGTCTGTCTGTCTGTCCGTCTCTCTCTCTCTCTCTCTCTCTCTCTCTCTCTCTCTCTCTCTCTCTTGAGCGCACGCGCGCTCCTGTAAACACATGCACATACACAGGAACCCATACATATACATATGGAGGGGAGGGGGGAGGGGAGAGGGAGGGGGAGTAAATACAAGTTTATTAACCAAGCTTCAATATCACCCGACACTGTGATGAATGGACATCACAAGACAGCGGCCATTGTGGCAGTCAACAATCAGTCAGATAACATCTGCGCTCTGTTTGGATGACGCCTTCATCCCGCCCCTCCCCTATCTCCTTCCCACCCATCCACCTCCCCAACCCCATGTCTATAAAAGCGGAGGGCTTGGAAGTTTTGTCCGAATCCTTCATCTCAACGTCGGTCAGACAGACATCTTGGAAGCTTGCACGTGCAGCACTGATACGTCATCGTTTCCGCCTGCTCACTCATCGCACCATCATGGAGGGACTGGGCGCTGCTCCTCTGCTTCTGTTGATGACCTTGGCCTTGGCTTACATGGCGACCATCGGGAAGGTATACTAGTCTTCTCTCTACTTTTCTGGAAAGCAGAATGGCAGAATACACAGGGACGGAACGGCAAAATTAACAGCGTTGAACAATTCTACCCAATTTTCATAAATGTACACGCATTTTGCAATGTCTTCTTACAGCTGGAAGAGAACCTGCACAGATTGTGAACTGATTCAATACGAGTGAATTTTCCAGGGATGAACTGTTGTTCTGAAATCTGCAGATTTGGGGCACCGCATTATTAAATGATAGCCGTCTCCTGTCTCTGGTGTAGCCTACTCTCTAAAAAGCGTGCTTCGCTGTCAGGTCCGACCCTTCACCCAATCTCAATTATAAGTTTACAATTTAATCAATGAATGTACATCACCTATACCAGAATCTTGAAGATCGTTGGGGCGCCACAGAAAACTTAGCGACCAGCTTCCCCCTACTCCTCCCGGTTCTCAGACGCTCTTAGGCAGTTGCTGAACGTGAGGCCAGTCCATGCACTGATGTTGTCCTCCCAGTTCTGGCCGTCTTCCTCTCCTTCTGTCTCCTCGCACTGCTCCTTGCAGAATGGTTTTGGCAAGTCCTGGTGATCTTGATACATGACCATACATCTCATTTTCCGTCTTTTCACGTACACAACAGGTCTTCGCATGGTTCAATGGCTTGCCTTACTCTGGTCTGGACCTCCAAGTTGGTAATGTGGTCTTTGTATGAGACGCCAAGGATCTTGCGGAAGCATCTTATCTCTGATGCCTGAATCCTTCTCTCAGATTCAGCTGTCAGAGTCCACGTCTCACAGACATAGAGAAATACGGCAATGACCAGGGAGCGCATCAGTCTGATCTTGAAACTGACTGTGATGTTTTTGTCATTCCAAATGAGTCTTAGTCTGGTTAGCGCTGCTGTCGTTGTCCTGTCTATAATTATGTATTCAGTTCACACGGTGACGTCAATCGACTGTAAAAAGCCTTGCACATTAGCAGGTCACTCCGTAATTAATTGGCATTAAAATATGGCCGCCAGCTTTTAAGAAAGAAGACGTCCTGCTAAGATGTGGTTGAGAAAGTAGGCGCCTTCTTTGTTTACAAGACCGTAGCAACAGAATCTAAAACATGCTATGCTTTATCTTGAAGTTCAGTGTCATCTGTTTATAGGCACACACCAACCAGCTTAAATAAGGTTCTTTTCTTTTTTTTTTTTTTTTTTTTTTTGCTTGTTTTCAGACAATGGAAATAGCTTACAATGACATTGTTCATTAAACAAACAAACAAATAAAAAAATAATGCACCAAAACCTCGTTGAAGGAATCAGCTACATCTACACAGACACAATGAGATTGTTCTGAGAATTCTTAGAGCGGCTGAAAGTTGATTTCTATTCGTGTCTTTTATGCGCCCATCAAAATACATGCTCCGTGTTTCCAAGCAGCCAGATAAAAATGAAAAGAATTTGGCTATATTGTGAATACCAGCTGGCGCAAAGATAGGATCACATATGAGCTCTAAGGCCTGAAGTGTGCCGTGAACTAAACATAGTTCAGGTCTCAGTGCAGAGTTACATATTAGCCTGAAATGCGCCGTGAAGTAAAGGGAGCTGAGGTCTGAGTGCAGAGTTACATATTAGCTTTGAATGTGCCGTGAACTAAAGATAGTTCAGGTCTGAGTGCAGAGTTACATATTAGCCTGAAATGCGCCGTGAAGTAAAGGCAGTTCAGGTCTGAGTGCAGAGTTACATATTAGCCTGAAATGTGCCGTGAAGTAAAGGCAGTTGAGGTCTGAGTGCAGAGTTACATATTAGCCTGAAATGTGCCGTGAAGTAAAGGTAGTTCAGGTCTGAGTGCAGTTACATATTAGCCTGAAATGCGCCGTGAAGTAAAGGTAGTTCAGGTCTGAGTGCAGAGTTACATATTAGCCTGAAAATGCCTTGAAGTAAAGGTAGTTGAGGTCTGAGTGCAGAGTTACATATTAGCCTGAAATGTGCCGTGAACTAAAGATAGTTCAGGTCTGAGTGCAGAGTTACACATTAGCCTGAAATGTGCCGTGAACTAAAGGTAGTTGAGTCTGAGTTCTGAGTGCAGAGTTACATATTAGCCTGAAATGTGCCGTGAACTAAAGGTAGTTAAGGTCTGAGAGTGCAGTTACATATTAGCCTGAAATGTGCCATGAAGTAAAGGTAGTTCAGGTCTGAGTGCAGAGTTACATATTAGCCTGAAATGTGCCGTGAACTAAACGCAGTTCAGGTCGAGTGCAGAGTTACATATTAGCCTGAAATGTGCCGTGAAGTAAAGGTAGTTCAGGTCTGAGTGCAGAGGTAATTAGCCTGAAATGTGCCGTGAAGTAAAGGTAGTTCAGGTCTGAGTGCAGTTATATTAGCCTGAAATGTGCCGTGAAGTAAAGGTAGTTCAGCTCTGAGTGCAGAGTTACATATTAGCTTGAAATGTGCCGTGAAGTAAAGGCAGTTCAGGTCTGAGTGCAGAGTTACGTATTAGCCTTGAAAATGTGCCGTGAAGTAAAGGTAGTTCATGTCTGAGTGCAGAGTTACTATTAGTCAGAAAATGTGCGTGAATAAAGGCAGTTCAGTCTGAGTGCCGAGTTATATTAGCCTGAAGATGTATCGTGAAGTAAAGGTAGTTCAGTCTGAGTGTAGAGTTAATATTAGCCTGAAATGTATCGTGAAGTAAAGGTAGTTGAGGTCTGAGTGCAGAGTTACATATTAGCCTGAAATGGCCGTGAAGTAAAGGTAGTTGAGGTCTGAGTGCAGAGTTTACTATTAGCCTGACTTGCGCCGTGAATAAAGGTAGTTCATGTCTGAGTGCAGAGTTACATATTAGCCTGAATTGGCCGTGAACTAAGGTATTCAGTCTGAGTGCAGAATTACATATTAGCCTGAAATGTGCCGTGAACTAAAGCATTCAGGTCTGAGTGCAGAGTTACATATTAGCCTGAAATGTGCCGTGAAGTAAAGGTAGTTGAGGTCTGAGTGCAGAGTATTTAGCCTGAAATGTGCCGTGAAGTAAAGGTAGTTAGGTCTGAGTGCAGAGTTAATATTAGCCTGAAATGTGCCGTGAACTAAACGAGTTCAGGTCTGAGTGCAGAGTTACATATTAGCCTGAAATGTGCCGTGAACTAAACGGTAGTTAGTCTGAGTGCAGAGTCATATTAGCCTGAAATGTGCCGTGAAGTAAAGGTAGTTCAGGTCTGAGTGCAGAGGTATATTAGCTGAAATGTGCCGTGAAGTAAAGGTAGTTCAGGTCTGAGTGCAGAGTTACATATTAGCTTGAAATGTGCCGTGAACTAAAGGTAGTCGAGGCCCGAGTGCAGAGTTACATATTAGCCTGAAAGTGTCCGTGAAGTAAAGGTAGTTAGGCTCTGAGTGCAGAGTTACATATTAGCCTGAAGCGCGTGAAGTAAAGGTAGTTGAGGCCTGAGTGCAGAGTTACATATTAGCCTGAAATTGCCGTGAACTAAAGTAGTTCAGGTCTGAGTGCAGAGTTACATATTAGCCTGAAATGTGCCGTGAACTAAAGCAGTTCAGGTCTGAGTGCAGAGTTACATATTAGCCTGAAATGTGCCGTGAACTAAAGAGTTCAGGTCTGAGTGCAGAGTTACATATTAGCCTGAAATGTGCCGTGAACTAAAGATAGTTGAGGTCTGAGTGCAGAGTTACATATTAGCCTGAAATGTGCCGTGAAGTAAAGGTAGTTGAGGTCTGAGTGCAGAGTTACATATTAGCTTAAATGTGCCGTGAAGTAAAGGTAGTTGAGGTCTGAGTGCAGAGTTACATATTAGCCTAAATGTGCCGTGAAGTAAAGGTAGTTGAGGTCTGAGTGCAGAGTTACATATTAGCCTGAAATGTGCCGTGAAGTAAAGGCAGTTGAGGTCTGAGTGCAGAGTTACATATTAGCCTGAAATGTGCCGTGAAGTAAAGGAGTTGAGGTACTGAGTGCAGAGTTACATATTAGCCTGAAATGTGCCATGAAGTAAAGGCAGTTGAGGTCTGAGTGCAGAGTTACATATTAGCCTGAAATGTGCCGTGAAGTAAAGGCAGTTGAGGTCTGAGTGCAGAGTTACATATTAGCCTGAAATGTGCCGTGAAGTAAAGGCAGTTGAGGTCTGAGTGCAGAGATTAGCCCAAACGCTCTCTGTTTCAGTGAGGCACGTTTTTGTTACTTCTTCCCTCGGTCACAGAAGTTTGGAGTGGGGTCTGGGGGTGAGGTGGCATGCAAAGGACTACGTTATAGTTCAATTCTTAGTGACGTGTATGGGAACCGCTGAGTTCTGTATTTTAAACAAAAACTATTTATTTATGCCCGGAGTCCATTTTGTGTCTGGAAATCAGGATCAAAACTGAATCAGGAATGAAGGAGAGGAAACGGTTCTCCATCAGTTCATTGTCTGTATTGCCGTCGGACTCATCAAAAAGTTTTAGATGATCTTTCTGATGGAATCGTGTTGATATGCAGTTTGATCATTTCTGTAACACAGACATTCATTATGTGAAATTAAACTGTACTATGAAACAGTACAGTCATCTTGTAGAGCGAAGCGAATGTCACTATGAAGACTATCAGCACTGAAAACCTGTTAGGTTTCCCAGACACAATCATAGCCTTTTCAGGGCAAAATACCTTTAACACAGTTTAACCACTCAGAATGGTAAAAAAATCACTTTACGCACATCATACAGTGCTTTATAAACATCATACAGTGCCTTATAAACATTATACAGTGCCTTATAAACATCATACAATGCCTTATAAACATCATACAATGCCTTATAAACATCATGCAGTGCCTTATAAACATTATACAGTGCCTTATAAACATCATGCAGTGCCTTATAAACATCATACAGTGCCTTATAAACATCATACAATGCCTTATAAACATCATGCAGTGCCTTATAAACATTATACAGTGCTTATAAACATCATACAGTGCCTTATAAACATTATACAGTGCCTTATAAACATCATATAGTGCCTTATAAACATCATACAGTGTCTTATAAACATCATACAGTGCCTTATAGACATCATACAGTGCCTTATAAACATCATACAGTGCCTTATAAACTGTTCTCCAATGTTTGTCAGTTGGAGATTCTATCAATGACTTCCAAACTCTGATCTTTCAAGCCGTGGTTTGCACGGAAGCCCTACAGATTCCCAGTTTTCCATAAACCAGTTCTGTATTCATACTATAGCTTGAAATAACAAGATGCTTCAAGAAGTAAACCTGCAGATTTCCTATATGATTCTGAGGTCGCCATAACCCCACATGTTATACTCATTGAAAACAACACCAATACTAACAACAACAGCAACAACGACGGTAAAACCATTGACTGAAACAAATCCAAACTAATACCGGTGAGTTAGATTTGTACACTTATTGAACTCTGCTACTTCAGTTCTCTGTACGTTAACATTCAATGTTGAAAGAGTCTTTTGCAAACCGGCGTATGTACTGACACGCGAAAGTGCGTCATCAACACAGGGAGGTAAAAGCAAACAAATATAATCACTTAGATCTGAATCAGGATAGCATAAATCAATGTTTAACGATGCAACATCATTGTCCATGAAATGCTGCGCCAAATCCTTTACCGAGAAAGAGAAAAGTACAGGTGAAAGATTCCCACTCTGCCTGACACCTCTGAATGTATTAGAACAATTACATTTCCCACCATGGACGAAGACACGAGACTTAATTTGACCTCATTGTTTACAATCCGTCGAAGAAATTTCTATTCTGTACTCAATATGCTTTTGCCGACGTCCCCGTCAAGTCAAAGATGACGAAAGCACAAAACAGTTGTACACTTTCAGGACAAATATATCCACAGGAGTTTTCAGAACAAATGCACGATGCAGTGTAAAATGTGTTGAATGACTGGGTGGAAACCGCACCTGATTCTTCAAAACGGTCATACCGCTCTGAGGACGACTAGTCGATCGGTTGTTAGTGAAGGCTGTTGTAAGGGGGTTTCCAGCACAGCTCAGCAATGTAATACCCAATGATTGTCGCAGTGTGTGAACAAGAACAAGAAACAAGAACAATTCTTTATTGCCGTCACCTTTGAAAGATATTTGGCACAAAACAAACACACACAAAAAGTGCTTCGACTATCATTTTTGCCTGGTTTTTGAATGTCTCAAAAACAAAGCTGGCTAATATTTTTTGGTGTTCCCTGGAGTTTAATAGAGTACTTGGTTTGAAGTGGTTGGCACAAAATATTCTTTTTCCTGGGTCATCTGTTAGATCTTGCATCTGTTCTCCTTGTATCTTTAGCTTTGTTCTTAAGTCATAAAGTATTCTACAATTATCTAAAAAATGAAATTCGTCTTCTATTTCATTACATGCTATACAAAATCTTTCATTTCGTGGTATACCTGCATAACGACCTTTCTCAACATTTAAGTCATTTAAGTTGTGTGTGTGTGTGTGTGTGTGTGTGTGTGTGTGTGTGTGTGCGTGCGTGCGTGCGTGTGTGTGTGTGTGTGCGTGCGTGCGTGCGTGCGTGCGTGCGTGCGTGCGTGTGTGCGTGCGTGCGTGCGTGAGTGTGTGTGTGTGGTGTGTGTGTGTGTGTGTGTGGAACTTGCAATGCCATGTAGGTGTACGTGATGTAAATATATATCCATTGCTTTCTATCAGATTGTTTAGAGCACTTAATACAGTTATGGCGTGAATTTGGCCAGGGAGTTGTCACAACGTCCATACGGCTTGTTATTTAAATTGCTGTACCATTGGCAAGCAGTTCTCTAAAACGTTTTAAATAAATGGGGAAAAAAGAAACAATTTTGGAAGAAGAAGAACTACTTCTAAACGATGACTCTAACGTAGACGGTGACTTGTTTTCTGGCTAAACAATAAAACAAAACAAGAACTGCCCATTCTCGCATTTTTCTTAACAACACTAACAAGAGGTTCGTGTTCACGTAGACGAATGATATTCTGGCCCAGAGGGCATCAACATCAACATCAATGATGATCAATCATCAGCGTTTCTGCTACAGTCTCGGTTTTGTGTGTGTTTTTGTACCTTCTGCCATGTTGCCCCAGGTGCGAGGCAAGAGAAGGGGAAGGAAAGAGGAGAGCAATGCAGACGACTTATCATCATATCTTGTCTATAGTGACTGACTTATCATCATATCTTGTCTATAGTGACTGACTTATCATCATATCTTGTCTATAGTGACTGACTTATCATATCTTGTCTATAGTGACTGACTTATCATCATATCTTGTCTATAGTGACTGACTTATCATCATATCTTGTCTATAGTGACTGACTTATCATCATATCTTGTCTATAGTGACTGACTTATCATCATATCTTGTCTATAGTGACTGGGGTTGGGCAGGGCAAGAGAAGAGAAGGGGGAGAGTAATGGAATTACTTGACTACACCGCGCTGTCCTGTTTTGTTTTCTACAGATACTAATAAAAAATTCAGTATACGAGAGGAAAGGCTACAGGATCTCCAACAGTGATGTTCCGAGCAAAAACAAAATTGCCTGTTTCTGAGAACTGTTAAAAAAATGTTCAAACAGATTACAACACCATTATTTGCTAATACTGACACAAAAGAAAGTTACTGAAATTCACTTTCAGAGAAGAAAATTGATGGTAAAACCGTTGAAATTTTGTTGTAGTTAATACTAGTTGTACTTTGTGCTTTAATCGTGGAGGATCGAATGAAGTCCGATTTGGTGTCAGCTCAGGGGACCGCAATAGCTCAGTGATAGAGCGCCGGACTTGTAATCTTGGGGTTGCAGGTTCGAATCTCCGTCGGGCCGTTTCGGTACAGGGG